>JAVHNL010000297.1:0-25000 GCA_031216105.1 Dalbergia cultrata | reverse complement strand
ATTAACACACATCAAGGAAAGTCCACCACAGTGCATAGGAAAGTCCACCACAGTGCATAAGAATTTCCCTTCGCTAAATCTACTTTGCTGATCAATATTGTCAAAAGCTTGAACACGGCGTTTAAAAACCTCTTAAATCCAATTTTATCAATAAATTAAATTGAATTATATGTTTTTAAAAATAACTTAAGTGAAGGAATTGAAATCTAATAAAATTAAGAAATTGAAATCAGATCTAAATAGATACAATTTGATGTGGGAATTGAATTCCAACAAATGAAATTATTAAAATAACCTTACTTAAATATAATTTTTTATTCCTAACTAATTAACAAAGGATAAAATAGTAAAAATAATTAAGTTAATTCATTTTTAGACCCATTTCAAACTAAGAAATTGAATTCAGTTATTTAATTTACTGACTCATTTCAAACATAAGATTTTAATTCAATTTCTAATAAAATTCAATTTCAATAGAATTCAATTCAATTTCATCTCATTATAAGTTTTCAAATGCCGTGTGAATATCAACATAAAATGTTCCAAAGAAAAAATCAGCAAATAACAAAATTTTAACATTAGAATGATATGTATCGGACACTTGGAAAACAAAAAATAATACACTATGGGAAGAAAAAACACCTAACTTTTCACACTGATACTTTAAAAGATAATTCTGCCAATTAAGTCTTTTTTGCTTTTGTTATTTCAAAAATTGGTGAAATATTATTTGACACTTGACAGACCTGAAAACGTGAAAAACGGATAAACAGTTAAAGGAATGAAAGTAAACAGTTACACATTATCCGTCGTATTATCAACACACATATATAAGGAGTGGACAAGTAATAATACACGTATCTCATCTGAGCCAACAGCAAAAAAGGAAACATGGCGTCTGTGGCTCAGCAATTCAGCGGGTTGAAGTGCTTCCCACTGTCATCATCTTCACGCTTCTCCAAGCCATCAACATTCTGTTGGGGCCACCAAACCCAGAAGCGCGTTCCCCTTACCGTGGTGAACTCAGTGGCAATATCCAATGCACAGAGCAAAGAGAGGCAGAAGCTGAAGGAAATGTTCAATGAAGCCAACGAGAGATGCCGCACTGCTCCCATGGAAGGCGTTTCCTTCACTCTTGAAGACTTCACTGCCGCTCTTGACAAGTATGACTTTGACTCTGAAGTTGGCACCAAGGTACACTCATACACTTACTCTCCTCCTTCTTCTTATTCTTGTCTATGTAGTTTCAGCGATGCTTTAATTGAAGCTGAAAAGGGGTGGCATTGTTTTTTTTATTGGTATGTGTATGGATTGTTAATTATTGTGTTATGAAACAAAATGGGTGGTGAGTGGTTCATGTTCCTTTTTCTTTTTTCCCCTCTTTTTTCAGGTTAAAGGTACTGTGTTTGGCACTGATGGTAATGGAGCGCTTGTTGATATTACTGCCAAGTCTTCCGCATACTTGCCTTTACAAGAGGCATGCATCCACAGGATTAGGCATGTGGAAGAAGCAGGCATTGTACCTGGGTTGAGAGAGGAGTTTTTTATCATTGGTGAAAATGGAGCAGATGATAGCTTGATCCTGAGTTTAAGGTCCCTCCAATACGATCTTGCATGGGAGCGTTGTAGACAACTTCAAGCAGAAGATGTTGTTGTCAAGGGTAAGGTGGGTTTGCTTTACTTTGAAATTCAAGATTCTGTATAAATTGAGTTGATTTCATGTCAAAATATTTATAGAATATCAATATAGTCATATAACCCCTGCAGTCAGGTTTGTTTTGATCACTAAGCACTTTGTGTGGCAGGTTCTTGGCGCAAACAAAGGTGGAGTGGTGGCTGAGGTGGAAGGCCTTAGAGGGTTTGTTCCATTCTCACAGATATCAACGGTAACGGTTAGCTTTTGAGCTGTATTGACATTTAAGGTTTAAACTTGCTCTTAGTCAGGAGGGTTTCAAATTAAAATTATGGGGTGGGCATCAAGTGATGATGACTGTGACCTGAATCTAGTTGTGCTTTCTACTTATGAATGCAAATAGCAAATTACTAATGCAGCATACCATGATACAGACCTGAAAATTTCGAAAATGATTTCTAATATTCTTAATTCTTATCAATGTTGAAATTGAATCATGAGATTTCCTTGACATAACCTGTATGCTTGTGCAATTTCTAAAGAAGATTATTCTGGGTTGAAAATTGTTTCTTTTTATGTTCATTTCTGTCTTTCATCTACCTTCCCAAGACATCAAGTTTAAGTTTTGTTACAATTCTAGCAACCAGCTCATATTCTTTCCCTCTGTCTTGTCTTCTTCTCAGAAATCAACTGGAGAAGAGCTTCTTGAGAAGGAGATTCCTCTAAAGTTCGTGGAGGTGGATGAGGAACAATCTAGACTTGTTCTTAGTAACCGTAAGGCCATGGCTGACAGCCAGGCACAGCTTGGAATTGGATCAGTAGTCACTGGCTCTGTCCAAAGCCTAAAGCCATATGGTGCCTTCATTGACATTGGTGGAATTAATGGCCTCCTTCATGTCAGTCAGATTAGTCATGACCGTGTAACCGATATTGCAACTGTTCTTCAACCTGGTGATACTCTAAAGGTACACATATCATAAAGTTATGTGGATGTTTGCTCAGATTTAAAGGCATTGTGTTGACATAAAGAATCTTAAACCTTTTATTTGCTTAGGTGATGATCTTAAGTCATGATCGGGAGAGAGGCCGAGTAAGTCTTTCGACAAAAAAATTAGAACCAACACCTGGAGATATGATCCGTAATCCAAAGCTTGTCTTTGAGAAGGTATGTTTTTTAAAGAAAGGATTTTGAATTCATTAAACTTGCAAGCGTAGAATATCAATGGCTTCATTTTGGGGTCATAGTTTATCTCTGCTTCCAACTTTCAGCTATCTAATGTCATAGTTTGATATCCTATATGAAGCTCAAAAGCTGACTTTTAGTTTTGTACTATGACCACTGTTCTCGGCTTTTTCATCTCCTTTTCTCCTTGAGAAATCATCTGCTTCAGCCCTTTTCAATAGCATTGACACTTCAAAAGAGAAAGCTCATACATGTATTTCTGAATATTATAGGCTGAGGAGATGGCTCAGACATTCAGACAGAGAATAGCTCAAGCCGAGGCCATGGCTCGCGCCGACATGCTTAGGTTCCAGCCTGAGGTATCAATTTGTTGATTACTTGTTTATAATCCTGAACCGCATAAAAATGGAGCAGCAGCAAAGCAAGGGATTAAAGGAAAGTAAAATAATAATAACATAACAAAGTCAGCTATTGCTGCTGCTGAAGGAGGGTACCAGATCTTCTGAAATAACAAGGATAAAATGATTTTATTGGACCATTTTTTGAGAGGGAATACAAGATCTTTCATACTGCATTTGCGCTTGCAAGTCATTTGTTAGCCTAGGTATTTCAAATTGGCTAGTTTTATTCAAGCTGACCTGAGATCAGAATATATTTCTGCTTTGAATGATTAGCAGTTTATGTTATATTGGACTTGGATATCTTACTTTGATCACCTTTTAGCATGCATGCTTGTTGAGATATGTATCTCATTTGTTCATTGGGATGGACATTAGTCACCCTTGTCCTTTAAATTCGCAGAGTGGATTAACTCTTGGCAGTGATGGGATCTTGGGACCACTTACTTCAGACTTGCCTGAAGAGGGACTCGATATGAGTGAGGTGCCTCCTGCTGAAGAACCATGATTCAGAATTGCGTCGCCTATTTTCCTCCCCTCTGCATACATTGCCATAATATTGCTTTCATCTAACAAATATTATTGCATACAATGTATTATTGTAAGTTAAATAGAAAGAACCACCAGTGCTATCATTCAACTTCAATTGTTTATCACAAGAAAACTATAAATCTCTCTCATTAGAACAAAGCGCTGGTGCTGTGAGTTTCTAAACAATGATAAGGTTTATTGCAGCATGTTTAGAGGATAGAGGAGTTATGAAAATAAAATGAAAAACAAATAAGCCAATAAATGGTTCAAACAACAAAATACGTTATTTATTATTTATTTATATTAGAAAGTTCAAATAAATCCGTAAGCTCAGGACATGAGGTCAAGTTCTATGGATATAGGGTCTAAATGAGTTGCTCTTTTAGCAACACAACCTTTAGTAGATTAAACCGAGGTTTTACAGTCACGTTTCATCCAATAAAATCTAACATCTAACATCATCACAACTAAAATAAACCTAGAGTTGGGATACACATATTCACCTTTTGGAACTCAGTGTTCCCCACACAAAAGAAACTGTGAAATCCACTTCTAGGTGGGGTGACATACTCCTTTCAGCGAATGCTCTTCTCGATCTTCTTGAGACAAAAATGGATTCAAACATCTATTTCTCTTTCATTTAATCATACGGATCAAATTGGATAACCTGTTTATTCCTTTTTTAATTGAATCGGTCATTCCACCACTTACTCGTAAGTCCCCCACCCCCCGCCCCCCCCGGGCCACTTTTCACACAAAATTCGATCACAGTAGAGGTAGAAAGGTTGCCTTTATTCTAGTTATAACGAAATTTAAATTTTGATGTAAATAGAGCAGGTCTTTCAAGCAATAATTAAATATTTGGAGTTATGGTAATTCTAAATAATGAAGTTCACAGGAGATGCTTGATGCTCGTAACAGCACGGTATATGAGCAGGATTATATCAAATCACGGTTAGTTATTAGTTTTATAATATACGTCTGAAAATTGATAAAGGAAAATTGAAAAGATTGACTACTTGGTACCACTAGTTTGTAATCCCCAAATCTCGTGCAGATAATCGTGTTTTTCAGCGTCAAATGGACGATCAGGTGACAGTGGGGAGGGTATAGAAACATTACTTCTCTAGTTCCAGCCATTTTTTTTCAACATAAATTTACTGACAAAATATCTCCATGAGCGTGGAGTTATATTTTAATGATCGTAGAAGCAATCAGCAAAAACAACGCCAAATAGATAACCTTACAGGATCAATTCATACTTTAAGATATATACATTTAGAGAAAAGATACAAATTGAGAAGCAACATAAATAAGAATATATACCCACAAAACGATTTTTTATTCCCAGTCCTCTACCATCCGATTATTCTGTTCTCTCCCATGCCGTTCTGAGTGTCTATCGTTGAGCCATTTCTCGACCAGTATCCACCAAAAAGATATAATAAATTCCATTGTATTCTTCTAACTTAGATCAAAGCCAGCATCAGCATTTATGGCATACAGCAATTTGGTTTCCATTTGTTCCTTACTGCACCATTAATTGAAAGATGAGTATGTTTGTCGGAGAGCAATGACACAAAAGAATCACAACCTTATTGCATATAATATTTCTATTCCAGCATTTAAAGTTCAGGTGTCTCCATATGGCCATTCTCCACTTCAACAGCAGCAAGCACAAAAACAATTCTATCTCAGCATTGCAAAGATAACCTAGCCTAGGACAAACCTTTTATAAGGCGGAAGCTTTAATAGATTCATACAAGTAGCCGATGTCGGTAATCGATCAAGAGCTTCCTCAGAAGCCGTACCAGCAGCCCTACAAGAACAGAGATCAGATATTTCCACTCTTGGTCGTGCTTTTTGTCTTCTAAATATAAAAAAGAAGTAGCGGGAAAAGGAAACAATTTGAGTGATATTTTGTAGAAGTAATGTTAGGATTAGATATATTAGAGTATAACTGCTGTAGGCTGTAGCAGCATTCACCTTTGTATGCAAAACAAAGGTTCAAGATATCGGAAACCAAGCAATGGTCCACGAGAGCATCCTGTCACAAACCTATAAAGAGGATAAGATTATTATCTATGCAATTTCAGTCATATAAAAGGGCTACTATCCTATATCTATGTTTATCTTACTTAAGAAATTTCTTCCTGTTCTCCAATGAAAAGCCTTTGAGAACTTCCCAAAACATCTCAATCACATAATGATCCTATCAGAAGAAATCACAACGTTAGAATTCAATAATTTCAATTTTCAAGGCCAAATGGAGGGGGATGGCGGCCCACACTTAAGTTCTTTCTTATTCTTTCCTTACTGATCAGATAATATCATAGATTTTACCCTATTTCATCTGTATAGCATATGATAATAAACAATAACAGCAAACAAATTACAAGCCATATATATCTAAAATTTGTTTTAGAAGACCCTAATTAAGAGTGCGTTTGTCTCAGACTTTAAAACCAACAAAGAAAAGTGATAGTGGAACTTAAATTTTATATATAATTGAAAAAGCTAAAAACTTATTTTCTTAAGATTCTGATTGTTTTTTAAAAATTATTTAAATATACAAGAAGTGCTGATTTTGGGGTGAAAAAAGTGATAGAGGCCCTAGAATCCCATCCAAACACCCCCTAAATATTTAAACAGAAATTATATAACATCAAAGATCAATCTAAGAAAGCTTTTTTTCATTTATAGTATCATAGTATCATTTGAGTGTTTCTGTTAAGGCATTACTGACTAAAACCACAAATACCAAAGAGCTTACACTATGATAGCCTCCTGCATAGTTTGTATGCGCCCGCAAATCATCAACATCCAAGCTGTCAACTGAACCAGATATCAGAAGCTGTGGAAAACAATAATGTCAAGAAAGTTAGGTACAATCCCAGATTGATGCACAATGAAAGATATTATATTTTTAAAAATTTGGGAAAACTACTTGAAGTTCACACAACCACAATGGCAACAGTAAATAGAAAAACGAGTAATACAAAGATTAGTTGCTGCTGCAATAACTATGGATCAATAGGAAATAAGAACATAATTTGCAAGTACAGACAAAATTCAGTTGTGTGCCTTTGCATTGGCAAGGTTAGCTTATTAGATACTTAAACACCACCATGCAACAGCAAGTATTGAAATCAAAGTCTATGATGGGAAAAAGAGAACAGCATTGCCTTCAAGACCCAAAAATGGATAAGATTATCACAAAACCTGGAGTTCATGCTCATTAAACATATCAATCCAATCCTTCTGAATAAGTTGCTGAAATCCCCTCAAGAAATGAGAGCTTTGTTGACGTATCTGAAAGCATAATTATTTTTATTACACAAGGGGAAATAAATTGATTTTTTTGTACTAGATGCTATCCAAAATAAACAAAATTACTTTACCTGAAAATTCAAGCGATGATTAGCTACAAGATGAATAAAAGTAATGACATTTTCATTAGTGACACGTAGGTTCCTCCCCCCAGGGAGCAATTCCTCCTCTGTTTGCTCTCCATATTCATTGTTTACTATAACAAAGTATAGTTCCAACTCTGAAATGTCACCCTCATAATGCTGTCAAACAAAGCAGATTACAGGGTCAAAAAATTGAGTAATCAAGAAAATAGAAGAATGTACAACAAGGAAATCTACCACCTTTTACAAGCCACATTTCATCCCCAACCCAAACCCAAAATCCATGCGTGAATATCATTTAGTTGCAATGCAAAAACACTATACTTATTTTAATTGACTTCAAAAGTGTTTAAATGTTGCAGTGACTAAAACACTGAAGAGGGAAAATAATGAAAGAACGGGAGAAAAGCAAAAGAAAGTGAAACCTAACAAGCTCATATTGGAGTTTTATAGGCTTCAATGCTAAAGAGACCTACATGGATTGAATATAAAGGCTACAATAAGATATCTGAAAATAAATTGTAAATTATCATAATGAATCATAATTTGTAATTAATAATTTTAACAATAATAACCCTCATGTATACTGCAATAGCTAATATTGAATAATATAAACATGGGTGTGTATTATATGCATATTAAATTTACATGAAACAGTTTTCATTAACTTATCCACATAACATAAATGAAATAATTCTTTCACTCGCTCTCTCTCTACCACAATCTCATTCAACTGCCAGTTAAACTGGTCCAATTTCTTACCAGCCTAGTTTTTTAAAACATTGGATGTGCTATGCATCAAATAAAAATGATAAACATTAAAATTTCCATCAATCACATCAAACATTTGATTTATATAGCATGAAATCTTATCCAGTTCACAAGTTGTAGAAGTAAATTGATGAGAGACATTTAGGTTATAGATTTTCTTCTTATTTATAACATGTATATATTAAAAAGAATAAAAGTTGCCTTAAGACTATCAGATGAAAGCGAAAGAAGTAGTATTACCTTGAGAAAAATAAGATGGCGATATAATTCCGGGTCCAAGGAAGGCAAGTCATTCAAATAGTTGTACCTGATGTAAGGGAAAATAAGCGTCTATGGAAGCAAAAATTATAGCTAAGCATCCTCAGATAGCATACCAGCTTCTACTTTAACATATGAAAGGAGTCAAAGACTTCTGCAAATTCAGAGACAACTCATTTGCTAAGATAGCAAATCTACTCATACCACCTATGCAACTTATTTAAGCAAATCGATGGAAACAACTATTTAATACATGAAAATCTCTTCAATAAAGACAAAGGGTGTTTGTGGTGGTGGTAGTGGTGGTGGTGGTGGTGGTTTTTTTTTTTTTTTTTTTGTGGGGGAGGGGGGGTGTTTAGAATACCTTGCATACCATAGTGCTTATCACATGAAGCATTCAATATGCTAAACCTATCTGAATTAAAATTCAAGGCAATATTTTCTATTTTTGTTTTCATTTTTCAGTTCATAAGATTCACTTCTCTTCACCAGGAACTACACATGGTTAATTGATTTCTAGAAATAGTAATTATCCACCTCCAGCTAGACATTTACATAAATGCTACCATGATTCGTGAATCTCACAATAGTGCTGTAAGCAAATATACTAATGTAAGGAAATCAAGGACATGAACAAATTCAATTTAAATGAACAAACTACCTAAAGCAGAGCAAAAGACTCCTTGAGTCTTACTTTTGTTTCAGTTTGCTCAAGAAGAAGGTAGCAAATGGTATATCAACCAGAATCCCTTCAAACATAGCCTGCAATGTAATAATAACTGTGAAGTACAGTCCCAAGTAAGCACAAGCAAGCAATATAGGAGCGAGATTCAGACCAATTGAAACCATGATACAAAGAAGATAAAATAATATGTAGTAGTGGACACACAGTCATTCAGTGCAAAAGGTCCACTTTATTCAAGATACGAAGGGGAAACAGTGTAGAGAGGCAGGAGAACATACCTTTCCAAGAAGAGTACCAAGAAAGTGGAAAAACTGGAAATGTTGTTCATGTATCATTCCTGAACCAGGATTAGGATAAAGCAGGTGATCTGCTGTTTCCTGGATGCATTGACATTCAACATGTCAAGACTCCAAATCATAAGGTACACAAACATAAGGATGACAAAGGCAGGAGTGTACAATTGAAGCAACTCCAATCAATCCATCCATGCATTTGCAACCATATTTTCACTCACAAATACTACAGTAATCTTGAATTTGGTAATGTTGGATACTATGCTGAAAAAAATCTCTCTATAAATATAAACGGTAGCATAATATTCCTATTACCTTGAATAATCCATACTGCACATCAAAGGCAGCACGTGTGATGTTCTCCATAAAATCTTTGAATATTCCACCACCATCAATTCCAGCCTCTTCAACTCCAAATTCATTGACAAAAGTAACACGAATCTGCAAAACAACAAAAAATAATCACTCTTACATAAAGGATTTTACCAGAAAGCTGGGAGTCATTAATAAATTTGGCAATTGCATCAAATAAATTTAGAAAAGGATTCTACCATTCCTCGAAGATTTTCTTCTGACAACTGGCTCATTTGATTATAAGCATCTTCCAAAATACGATCCCGTTTTATTCTGAATCGGTTTCGAGTAAATACAGCCTGAGATCCATCTCTTTGCCTAACAGCAGCTAGTTGAGACTGGTGAAACAATAAATAGATTATAGTCAGTGTAATTTACCAGTGGTATATTATGATATGCAGAAACTCTAAAAAAATATGCCAACTGCTATCTATTGAAAATAAATGATACAAAGACAGCCAATATCAAAATCAAAGCCATACAGAGAGAGATTCTTACAGAGAATATTTTAACCCTGCTAGTAAATGGTATCAAGAAAGGGGCCTGCTTCAAAATTTCATTTGCTCGTGTATTTTCTATTAGAGCCTGTGGAAAAAGGATTATACAGCTGCAAACTCTGTTTTTATTCAGATAACCATACAAATCAATGATAGAGAGAATAATACCTGAGAGATAAAGAAGTCATTCACCCCATCAGCATGGAAGTCACCAGGGGATGTAAACTCCCGCCTGTTGTTCCAATCTTGCAGCTATGGGAAGTAATTCAAAACACAAATGAGAAAGATAATGAAGAAAGGCTATTCATATTGTATTGTTACTGGTGGCAAATGCATATGGATGCATCTTTCAGGAACAGATACTAAGGATCTTGTAATGCAGAGATTAAAGCAGTAAGGAAAACCACAATATATTTTTTAAAGAAAATGAAAGGTAAAAAATTCTTTTTAGTGACAAAGTGAAAGGAAGAGATATCACACAAAACAGAACAAGAAAGGAAGAAAGAAGGAATAATAAGGAAAATTGAATGAATTAAAGATGTCCAGTGTGTATTAGAAATAGAAAATACCCTGAAAAACTCATGAGTATAGAGCAAAGAAGCCATATACACAGCCCTATCCTAAAGAAAAACCCTAATAAATGCCCTTTGCCATATAAAAGATCCAAAAATATCATTTTCCAAGTGTAATGTAAAAGGAAACACAAAATAAGATATACAGCCTATAGATTGTTTCTACCTGGGAAAGAAGCTCGGAAACTACAGTGCTAACCCTCTGTTGAATAGCTTCAACGGACTGCCTCTTACTAGCTGAACGAACCAAAACAGATTTTACTGAATTAGCTGTTGTGGTGTGATTCACCCACAGTAACTGCCATAGAGCCTGCAAAAACAGAAAATTACTGATAATTGACTATAACTGCAATGCAGGTTACATTTGTATTCAGAATTTAAGCAGAAGCCATGGACAGCTTTGCAATATGTTCTTGGCCAAGGACACACATGCCCGTGGGCTTACATCCAACCATAAAACTCTTCAATCTTTCCTAACCTGTCTCAATATAATGATGAGGCTTCTAATATCCTTGAGTGATAGTGGTTTCTCCTGCTCATAAAATTCTTCATTATCAACTATCATAAGCATGTGCCTGACAGAAGAACAATAGCTTAGGTATGTACTTACAGAATCAAGAACAAATAGAATGTTTAGAATATCAAACAACTGAAAAATTAAACTCAGACAACAGTGAGCAGAGAGCAAAAAGTTCATGCATCCATACAAGCATTTATTGAGAAAGACAATGGTACAGGAGTCTTACTTGTAGACAGGACAGAATACTGCGAGAGGTAATAGCCAACCAGGTGCATCACTCGATAGGTATGATAACCACTCGGACAAAGCTGACCATTTTTTATTCTCATGGGATCTCTTCATGAAATTCCAAAGTATAGGAACAAGTTCAGTTCTATATGCAAGCACAGTCATAATCCGTTCAAGTGGCAGTTTGCTGAAGGTAACATATAAAAACCCACAAACCGCACCAACTGCTGCCACCTCTCTATCATCTGGTCCATACTCTGAACCATTGACAGATGAAATCTCCCTAAATAGTATATTTGTCTCCACATGTCAAGAAATAACAATTTTGGATCAATTTTCAAGATAGTGCTAAAGAAATTTGGAAATCAAATGACATTTTAAATACAAGTCATTTGCAAGATGGTATACCAGTTGTAGTAGGAAGCGAGTATTTATGGCATTATAAATTTGCTGCTCCAATTTCCTATCCAAAGCTACTTCCACGACTTCTTCATCTCCAATCATATCATCCTCAAGAATCATAGAACCTGACATTAACAGCCATTCGCTTAAGGTTAACTAGAAAAGACTTGGCAAAGCCATATTATTTTCACTAGACATACAAATATTACAATGATATTTGTTAATAAAAGAATTTAATCTGAAAAAGAAAATCTTCAATTAAAAGAAAATTTGAGCATATGATAAGAAAGCATACTTTCTCTATTATCAGATGTTTTCACGGTTGGGAGTGCCTCCAATAAAAACATAGTAACAGCAGCAAGGTCTATGGCCTGAATGGGAACACACACAACAAAGTTAATTTGAAGTTAAGCCATAGTTTCAAAGTTCAATCCCATGATTGCATCAAACAGTTTAAACCACAACCCACCCCCTCCCCTTTTGGGGGGAAAGGAAAAAGAAAGGATTCACTTTCGGTGTCAAATGTAAAGTGTCAGAGTACTAAGCAAGCCGATAAACTCTTTACCATTTCAAATGAACAGGCAGGCTCAGACAAAGCAATTCCAGCAGTTTCTAATATATTTCCAAGCATACAGGCATAGCTAGGAAAGTCATTTGACACATCCGTAGGTAGCAAATTGATTAAATTTTGCCCAAATGTTGCCATATGATGTATGTAATGTTGGCTCATGCCCTGTGCGGCAAAAACCTGAGTACCAAAAATAATCAAACAATTTACCAGAGTTGACAAACTAACAGAAGAAAAGTTGATCGGGGAAACTAACAAGCACACAAAGGTTCCTCCAGCAAGACAGGAGGTATCAAGAGAAGAAACTAATAACTGGGGGAAAGGACAACAAAAAGAGTAAGTGGAGGTCACTTAGAACATCTAAAATAGAGTAAATAGTCTTTTTCACATTATCCAGCTGCTAATGAGTGTAGCATTGCACTTTTTCTTTCTCCATCCAGTTGTTTACTGGGTGGTATAGTGGTATCAGTTGATTCATTAAAGTATCGTGCAATTGCGCAAACAGAGATCAGAAGGTATGAATTTATGCAATAAATTATTCTAGTCGTCTATTTCAACAGAGGCCTAGAAAGAATTTTAAAGGAGCTTAAAAGTCAAAGACATTGCAGAAGAATTACCTGAAGAATTTTTTTCCATTGGTTTCTCATTAACTTTATTACCCATGGTTTCTATGTTAATTTCTAGATTCTCTAAATTGTATCAAGAACTCGCCTGTTTTCATTATTTTCTGCTTGACATTGATGAAACAGATAGGCATCCTTGATCACTAATATATCTCTTAAAATTCTAACTATCACAAAGATAAGGAACCCCATCAAATAGAACTAGTACAACACATACCTGTCTTAAGTTCGGGAAAAGATGCCACAAGAAAGGAATTGTGATGATCTGTGATGCAAAGCTATATCTTGTATTAGTAGTATCTGAACAAATGCATGGCTTCTGACCAATGTGACATATTACAACCATAAGCACACGCTCCAATGACGATCCCTTTCCGATGGAAAAATAATTTTCTGCATTATCCTACAGCAGATCATTTAGGTAGTTCAAGCCTTTGTATAATGAATTATATAATCAATTAAAAGAACATGATTTAAAACAACATCACTAGAAAGTGTCAGATATGACATGGATGGAGAAAATAACTTTTACTGAATATTTGATCCAATGGTCTAGGTTTCCTTTTTTTGGTGAAGGAGACCCTATTGAGATGGTGAAGAATAGGGAAGATTGGTTGTGTAGAATCAAACTTCACACCTCAAACACCATAGCTTGCAGGTGGCGTCTGTATATAATGCAATTGACCTACTATTCTTTTACTAAATAGGAGATATATATATATATATATATATATATATATAAAAGAATGATACAGACTCAAAAGTCAACCAACCATTTCAATTATATTTTGAAGGGAATTTTCTTCAAACTCATGAATGGCTTTTGGATATAATTAATAAATATGGGTTGAGGCAGTCATTAACAAGTTTTAATTTAAAATATACCATGAGTTCCAAGCTATTGTAAGGTACATATTCACCCTTCAATCCAATAAGAGGAACAAATTTGATCTGCACTGAATTGCATCCCATACCAAATAAATGCATGATAGGAAAATGAAAAAAATAAAACATCACACAAAATAAAGGAATAAGGGCGGAAAATCTATTGCTGATATAGCAAAGAAATATGGACAACTTTGCTGCACATCTTAGCCACTTTGGCAGGGTGTTTTATTTTCCTTTTTGTTCCTTTTATGAGGAAGTCTTGTCCTTTCCCAGCTTTATTCTCTTTCAAAGAATATTTTTGTCTTTTACAAAAAGAGGGAGGGAGGGAGAGAGAGAGAGAGAGAGAGAGCTTTAATTGTCAAAAAACTGAAAAAAAAAACTTTGAAGCATCCATCTTGATGACACTCATCCCAAGATAAATATACTTCATCATATGATTCATATCACAACTCTACAAAACAAGGAGTTTTTCACCCAAAAAAAAAAGGAGAGAGAGAATGAATTAAGAGCAAGACATATTCATTATTTCCCTGGTTCACTTCCATATTTCTCAGACACCAGATGATCTAACAAATTATAAAATAACTGAACTTTGAAAGATGTTACCTTTCCCATAAGAATGATCTCTCTGAGTAGGCCAAATGCATTGTTTTGAAAGAGATATCCTACTATCTTGCAGCTCCATGGCCATTTGGGATCTATTAACAATACTAAAGCTTCCAACAAAGGCACAGCTGACACGTTCAATTCTTCAGGACTCAATAAAAGTTGATCCTTCAACTGATTTCTGTCGAATAAAATACTACATAAGCAAGCTATTACAGAAACCCATAAAAAACAAAGAAGAAATAGTACAAGGGACTTTTAAAGGGTTTATTAAAATTATCAAAATCAAAACCCATGACAGGATATGCATGAAAAATATCCACGAGGGTTACAAACTGTTTTCCCAAAAAAGACATGAAGTGCATGCATATTAGTGATATCATCAACAGACCTACATACAAGCACAGGAGGGATGAGCAGTATTTATCTAGGGACTATCTATCACTGTAAACATACTAGTTTTGCGATTCATATATTTCTAATCATTACGGACAGAAGTACAAGAAATGGAACAATTCTAAACCAAACTTCTGCTCCCAGTCTGATTATCCAACATGGGTGATAGATAATCCCTGGATAAATAGTGATGATAGATAGTCCCTAGATTAAAAATAATTATTAATTTGCATTTTGTTTACAAATACAATAAACAAGCAGTAAAAAATATAAGAAGATATAATAAGTTTAATAACAAATCACTCCCACTTCTCAAATTTGCTGCAAACTATAAGCAACACGAATCAGCACAAAATAGAAGAACACAATGCTTTAAGGGATAAACATGCTTCCACTGTTAAATTTAACCAAGCCGTAGTTAGCACTCACCATCACAACACTTGCTAGCCAAACCATGATAATCAAATGATTAGAGTATGATATGAATAAATTAGATCTCATTTCATGATCATGTACTATATATAAGAAAAGAAATAAATGAACAGGAGGCAAACTCAGCAGTCTATAGTTAACGTCTTGAGCTGACATTTATCTAAGTGTCCAACACTTAAAAATAACATGTCAAAGAGAACAGTAACAAGTGGTTAGAGAATTCAAACAAGCCAAAAGCACAGAAATAATGGATTTAAAATAAGGCCACCAAACCAACCTATTCTGATGTAGAGCACGAATACAAGCATATACAAGTTGCTTCACTCGGTAGTTCACCAAATCACAAGCAGATGAGTAATCCACACCTGCTAAAAGTCTCGCAACATCCCCTGTTGCAAAGATTT
This sequence comes from Dalbergia cultrata, assembly GCA_031216105.1. Classification (NCBI taxonomy): domain Eukaryota; kingdom Viridiplantae; phylum Streptophyta; class Magnoliopsida; order Fabales; family Fabaceae; genus Dalbergia; species Dalbergia cultrata. The sequence continues at coordinate 9,345 of JAVHNL010000297.1, read as the reverse complement.
TAGTTCAACAGATTAAGTTTAATGCACAAAAGCAACAACTTAGAGGGGGGAAAATGAAAATAAAAGGAATGCAAAGAAGTATATACATTATTTTAAATTGCTTTTCTTCTAGCAAGCACAGGAGGTAAAAAATACTTAGCTTTAGGTAGCATGCAGTTCTAAGAACTTCTGTCTTTGCGTCCTTAGGGAGATGATAATGAGACAACTAAAATGCATACTATTTCAAATAACCATGACGAGGATTGCAAAATACTTTTACAAAAATAGCTGGATAGGACTAAATCCTTGATTGTAGTCAGCTCACTAATTGTTTCAAACATAACTTTAGGTTTGCAGATAAAAGAAGAGTTGATAAAGAAAAGGGAGTGTAAAGGCAATGGGGACAAACAGAAAAAATTACACGCAAAACTATATTCTTTAGCATCTTCAGCAGAAGTCCTTAATAGCAATATTTAAAAATTTCTTACTATCTATAGATTTTTCAAGAATGGAAAGTTCAATTTATGGGGCGACTTATAAGCGCACCAAGAGGTATAATTTCAATTCTGCAAGTTCCACCTCCATCTTTTTATTTCTATGATTCAGTAAGAGGGAAATGGATAACTACATGCTCATCCTGAATGTCGCATGAAGGGAAGATGTAAAAATTAACTAGACAGAAAACAGGAACCATTTAAGTTGGTTGGTTACATTACAAATCGCTTTGTTGGTGGATGAAAGGATTAAATGTAAAACAAGCATAGGCTGCACTTTACAATTTTTTTCTAAGCACCTAAAAATCCAAGTACAGTAGAAAATGAACTGTGAAAACCACAAGTAGAAGGTTAATTAACAATTACCATCTTCTTGAACAAACCGCTGAAGCAACCGGCATATTTGCACAAGAACTAAAAAATCATCTTCATTTTCTGCCTTAAAGAAATAAAGGAACTGTCGGAGGAAATCAGAGTCCAGACCAAAAGAACTCCTGAACGCACACAATACGAATAAATTTCAGTTACAATGGTACAATGTTCAAGTAAGATCACACCCACAAAAAATAAAAATAAAAAATGCATAACTAAGGTCAGAGTAAAAGAAACTGAACAGTATTCATGCTATAACAATGATATCAATCAAATTTCACCTGTCTACATTCTGGCAGTACTTCCCATAGGTTTTATAGAACCGCTCTCGCATCTTAGACTGTTCAGCTCTGATAGCTTTTCTCCCTCTGAAGCATTTCTGTAGCTAGAATAAGTTAACAACTTTGCATGACACATAACAATTTGCAATGAGTCACATTAAACCCCAGAACCGCACAATACTGCAATCTTAACTTCATGTAAACGTGAATAATCAAATTATTTTACAAAATTCATAATAAAAAGTAAACATCATGAAATCATACAAAAAATTGTTCCACTACATGAAGAAATTTAGCAAATTTCACTGGTAACAGCGACGAACAGAAACAAAAAAAATAAATCTCAAAGCACTTAAAACAAAAACCTGAATCTTCAGTGCAGCAGAGTTCTGCTGGCGCAACCACAACCGACGGTTGCGTTCGACTCGCGTCTGTTCTAGAAGGTTATTGCGGTCCCTCTCCTTCGAGCTGCGACCGCCCAAATCGACGCGCTTCCTGGTAGAAGGATCGCCGCTGAAGAACATTCTCGCTCGTTTGTTCCTTTTTCTGCGATAACTTGACAAATTCACGCCCTAATCTCCATCCGAATGAAGATCGCAGCAGGCGAAGCGGGGTTTGATTCGCAATGAGAGTTCGCTTCAGTTGGAAGGAAAAGGATTTCGACGAGAAATTTGCCCTAGAATCCAAGAAAACTGGGAAGAGAGAGTTCTTTGGAGCAAGAAAGCGAGGTTAAGTAAAAAATAGCGAGAGTTCTAAATTGTACACGAATTTGATTTGATTTGATTAGATTATTACAGCGAAATAATAAATTATTCGGCAGAAAATTAGAAATTGAACATGAACTTTTTTTTTTTTTTTCCTTTGGGTTTTCCTCGAGGTTTCACACAGGTTTCTGGGTGAGCTGCGTCGGAGAGAGAGTCTCCTTAGAAAGCCTTTTTAATTTTTGGGATTTTTTTCCAAACAGCACTACGAGTTCATCGGCACTTGCAAGATGCAACAAAGAAACTTCATAGCTAAGTAGACGCTAGAAACGTTTTGTTTACGCTGTAATACATATTCACAATTTAATATTTTTTTGTCTTGCGTATAAAAAATTCAAGGCATGTTTTCACTGCTCATTAAATGCTTATAAAGGTGCCACAAATCAGTCATTAATAAAAAAAATATGAATATTAAATTTAAACCATAACAATATATGAGGAGAAAGTTGTTCAGATAAATTAAGTCATATTGGCATAATTTAATACATCTTTAAGATAGGGAGTTTAGTTTTGATTTAATCACAATAAAAATCAAATCTCTCTATTTACTTAGTTTTTTAAATAGTAAATAAAAGATTTAATTACTCTTTCTAAAGTATCAATACATAATTTGAGAGTATAACAAACAATCATGTTCATATAAGGCTAGAATTTAATTTTTTTCTATATATTATAAATAAGATCGTATTTTACACACACACACACACACATATATATATATATAATATAAATATCTAAAATCTAGTTTTGAAAAAAAATAATTGGCGTACCATTTAACCAGACCATTTGATTTTCCACTTATGAAAAGATATTAATTGTATCATTTTTTATAAGAATAGAATTCAAATTTTATGTTATGAAAAACATTAATTACATTGGTTTTTATAAAAATATAATCAATATTTTTTAATTAAAAAAATCATGTACTAAATATTTAATTTAAAAGGACTTTGATTTTTAAATGAATCTGACTTTTTTAGAGAAATAGGATTCATAATTTTTTTATAGAAATATGATTCAAATATTATTTTTAACAAAATTTGATTTTGATTCAAATGTTAATAATAATATGAAATATTGTTAAAATCTTATTTTCAAATAAATCTTATTTTTTTTATAAGAATGAGATTCAAATATTAGTAAACATCTAAAATATTGTTAATAAAATCATTTGATGATAAAAAATGTTGGTTTTTATTTATAGGAATAGGATGCAAATTATTTGCATTACGATATTTTTAATAAAACTAGATTTTAACATGTAAATGATTAGTACTAGTATTTGATTTCCAACACAAAAGTATATGATAAACAACTAGGTTAATATTTGATTTTGATTTACAATTTAGCAAGTACAAGCCACTATTTGGTTTTGGTAATTAATACATTTAATTTAATATGAATTTGATTTTCAAGTAAATTAAATTTTTTATATAAGAATAAGATTCAGATTTTTAATAAAAGCATCACGTGTTAAATATTTTAATAAAAAAATTATATTTTTTTAATTTACAAATCATCATGTATTAATCATCATTCCTATTTATACTAGATATTCTCATTTATAGAACAATGAACAATCTACCCTAGCATATTGTCTAAAGCCTTGTTGATCCTTCTTCTAAATCACTTTATATATTGTCATTGAGATATAATTTAGTAAAAGATAAGCTTCTTATATATTAAAAGTAAATGTATGGATTGTTTGAATTTTTTATTGGACAATATGCCAAATATTATGTCATTGTTGGTGGTCCAGGGTAGTGATAAGAATCGACTTCAAGAGGAGATAGATGTTGATGTTACAAGATCAAATACTAGAAATTTAGAACACCAAATTAAAGAATATCATAAATCACATGAAATGCATACCTCTTGAAGCCACAAATGTTGACAGCATATGCATGTGTGCTATACATCAGGTGCAGAGAGCTTCCACTTCTTTTATGTCTCCCATGTCAAAAAATGCCTCAATGGAGCAGCACGGTCAAGAGATACAAACTAAAGTGGGGACCCTGTCCAAAAGAAATATATTGTAACTAGGCCCTATCCATCATGGGCCTGAGTTACTATAAACTAACATCCTTCAGTGCATTCACAATTGAGCCTAAGCTCAATAATACGTGGTGAATCTCAAACCCATAATTGGGTCATAAGATAATATTAAATGCGTCTTCATAGAACAATGAGGTTGACCATTCAACCCGTTTTATAAAATTAAAATACACATCAATCAATAGTAGCTTAAACCCCGAAAAATTTCTAACATTCTCCCACTTGGACAATATTGATTGGGATTTGCTGTATATTTCTAAAATATTTTGAAAAATGACTCTCGGGTTAAACAACGGTGGCCACAAAATACAGCTTGAAAATATCATCAAAAAAATATATCACTCCAGTTAATAAGGCTGCTAGATAAGAGTCGTAGGACAAATGATAAACTGTAAAGAGTTCCCTTTACCCATGACCACATAACAAAATAACCTTATCAACAATGATCCATAAACATTAACGCACGTGGGATATACACATCGTAGTATAATATGTGATCCTATCAATACTACCGTGTATGGATCCTCATTGTATCCTCCCAAGAAAACACAACCAACCTCCAACAAGGAGATTATAACATGTTTCTCATGAACACCATTCCCACAAGTGAAGAAAATCTTTCTAATAAATGACCATTTTCCCATAGAAAATATATTAATATCTCGAGATACATAAATAAATAGATTAGTGGCACTAAAAGAAATAATTCCATAATATGCATAAGTTCACAATACAAATTACACAAAATCCAATGTAATTACATGAACATAAAGCAAAACAACTCCCACTAACCAATCACATCAAAAGACCTCACAAGATCTATACTCTCAACATGTTTTACAAACACTATAAGCCTAAGTCCCTTAGTTAGAGGGTCAGCAAGCATATCCTCAGTGCAAACGTACTCTCCAACATTATTCCATTCTCAACCATCTCCATGACCACAAGGAATTTGATCCTAATATGTTTAAAGGCAAAAGTCGTTTTGTTGTTCTTAGTGAAAAAAAAAATACCAAAACTATTATCATAATAAATCGTCATGGGTTTAGCAATGAAGTTTATTATCTCAAGAGAAAAAATGAAACTCCTTATCCACACTGCATGTGATGCTGCACCAAAACATGCAACAAACTCAACCCGCATGGTAGATGAAGCAGTTAGAGTTTGTGTCATACTTTTCCATGAAATAGTTCCATAAGCTAGCAATAAAATGTATCCAGAGGTAGACCTTTCATCATCTGGACAACTAGCAAAATCTGAATCAGTGTAACCAACTACATCTAGGTCCTCAACCCTTCTGTATACAAGCAAGTAATCCTTTGTCTTTTACAAATACCCAATTACTCATTTGGCTGCAACCCAATGAGCATGTCCTGGGTTAGACAAAAATCTTCCCAGCACACTAAGAACAAAAGACAAATCTAGTCTAGTGCAAACCTGAGTGTACATAAGACTATCCACTGCACTAGCATAAGGAACATCCTTTATAGCCCTCCTTTCAACATCATTCTTAGGACATCGATCCTTACTCAGCTTATCACCTTTGGCAATAGGAGTATCAAAAGACTTACAGTCTCTCATACCAAATCTATGCAGAACTCAATCAATATAAGCCTTTTGGGTCAAATCCAACAGTCTACGTAACCTACCCCTATGGATCTTGATCCCTAGAACAAATGAGGCTTCCCCAAGGTCCTTCATGTCAAAACATGTTGATAACATACTCTTCGTCTCAATAAGCATATCAATACTGCTACTGGCAAGCAAAATATCATATACATAGAGAACAAGAATAATAAACCAACTCCCACTGACCTTGAGATGTATACATGAGTCCACTTTGTTTTCCACAAAGCCCATAGAAGTAAAAATCTCATCAAATTTGAGATACAATTGTTGAGAAGCTTGTTTCAAACCATAAATTGACTTATTCAGCTTGTATACCAAGTGCTCTTTCCCACTTTCTATGAATCCTTGATGTTGCTGCATGTATACTTCCTCATTAAGATCACCATTCAGAAAAGCTATCTTCATATCCATTTGATGCAGCTCTAAATTAAAATGAGCCACTAAGGCCATAATGATCATAAAGGAATCCTTAGATGAGATAGGAGAAAAAGTTTCATTGTAATCAACACCTTCACCCTGAGTGAAGCCTTTAGCCACAAGTCTAGCTTTGTACCGCTCCACCTTACCATTGGAATCTTTCTTAGTCTTAAACACCCGCTTACAACCAATGGGCTTAAAAATTTCAGGAATCTCTACAAGCTCCCACACACCATTGTGACTCATAGAAAGAATTTAATCATTCATAGCCTCAATCCACTTATCTCCAAAAGCACTAGACATAGCTTTATTAAAATTCCTTGGGTCTGGCATACATCCAATATCTGAATCTCCAAGAAAAGTATAATAATTATTGCGGTTCACTGGTCTTCTCTGCCTTCTTGATCTCCTAAGAGGAGGATCCTCAACAAGTTGTTGTGGATGGTGGTAATAGATCCTCTACAACTTCCTACTGTGGCTCCTCAAGAATCAACTCAACTGGTTGATACACCATCTTTAATTTTCTTGTACAATGGGAACTGGTACCATGACATGCTAACTGCTATAACTTGAACTATCATCAATAGAGAAATTAAGGTTTCCCGGATCATTCTCAAGAAACTTGGCATAGATTGCCTCAACTATTCTTATTCCATAGGTAGGACATTATAATCTATAGCCTTTGGCATTGATGGGATAGCCAACAAAATAGCACCTGTTGGTTTTAGGACTTAACTTTGATGTAGCAGGGTCATAGAGTCTAACCTCAGTAGGACAACCCCATGCACAAAAATGGTTAAGGCTAAGTTTCCACCCTTTAGACAGCTCAAAAGGTGTTTTGGGAAAAGATTTGGAGGGTACTCTATTTAGGATAAACAAGACTATCTCAAGGACTTCTCCTCAAAGGGAATATGGTAATTTGGTTTGACTCATTATAGATCTCACCATATCCATCAAAGTGCAATTTCTCCTCTTAGCACACCATTCTGTTTAGGAGTCCTAAGCATGATATATTAGGAAACAATTCCATAGTCCTCCAAAAATTTAGCAAAAGGTCCTTTCAATTGTCTAATTTCTCTATACCTACCATAGTATTCATCACCTGGATCTGACCTTACAATCTTGATGGTTTTATCACATTGGTTTTTTACCTCAATCTTAAAAATTTTGAATTTTTCCAAAGACAAAGATTTGTCATTAATCAACTAGACATAATCAAAACGTGAAAAATCATCAATGAATATGATAAAATGTTTATTTCCCTATAGCGTTGGTTTCAAAGGACCGCAAATGTCAGTATGGATAATTTCCAAAATGTCACTGCTACAGGTAGAGCCTTTCCTACTCGTCTTGATCATTTTTCCTCTTATACAATCCACATATTCTTCAAGATTAGTGCAATCAAATGAGGGTAAAATTTCATTTTTCACAAATCTTTCAATTCCATCTTTAGAAATATGGCCAAGACACTTATGCCATAAGCAAAAATAATTTTCCTTAATCAAAAGCCTTTTATTACCAACTACGTGAATATGTAGGGAATTATAGACGTTGGAATCAAGATTCATATGGCATAAATAATCATATTCAATTGCTTTGCCAACAACTTGAGAATCATAAGACAAAAAAAAAAAACTTCATCTTTAAAATTAAAAGAAAAACCACAATCATCAAGTCTTGACACAGAAATCAAATTTTGTCTCATGGACGGTACATAAACAACCTTTTTCAAATGCAAAATAAATTCTTATTCCAACTTTAGTTTGACAAATCCTATGAATGGGACATCAACTTTTATTCCATTCCCTACGAACACATTGACTTCATCATCACTTGGTTTTGGCTTGCTTTTGAACCCCTGCAATGTATTTGCAACATGAACAGATGTTCTAGAATCAATCCACCATGAGTTAATAGGAACATCTACTAAACTGGATTCAAAGCAAACGAAAACTAGTGACTCACCTTTAGCCTTTTGGGCCTCAACGAAAGATTTGAAAGCTTAGCAATTTGATTTCTTATGACCTACTGATTTGCAAAACCAACAATTAAACTCACCTTCTGAATGTAAGGTCTTGGGCCAAGAGGTGTGTGAGATAGACCAGCCTTTTTATCAACATTATCATCACCTTTAGGCTTCTTTTTTTTCTTTTTGAAAATTTTCTTTTTGACATGGCTGAAAAGCCAAAGTCATACTTTCAAAAGAAATATGGTTCAATCTATCCTTTTCTTATGAACAAATGGATATCAAAGTGTTTATGTCTTATTCCTCCTTTTGGATCTTATAGGAAGTTTTAAGTGCATCAAATTTAGCAGGCAAAGTGCTAAGGGCATGGTGCACAAGGAACTTATCATCTACTGGGCACTTAAGGTCTTTGAGTTTTGAGGTTATGGTTACCATTTTCATGATGCACTACCTAACACCACCATTCCCATCATATCTCACGTTGATAAAGTTGTCCATTAACTGACCAGCTTCAACCTAACTAGAAATTGCATACCATTTCCCAATAGAATCAAGAAAAGTTTTGGCTTTCTTTGATATGGGAATTGCCTTCACAAGAGCTTTATCAATGAACTGCTTGATCAATATCAATGCTTTCCTGTTTGCCTTGATCTACTCCTTATGATAGGCTTTTTTGCTCTTCAGTACTCTCATCAATCAAAAGAGGTTCATCCTCCATGATAGCCATGTCAATATCCAACAGTGTAAGAGCTAACTCAATATCATCCTTCCACCTCTTATAATTATTTCCAGTAAGGATCTCAACATGGTTAACAGTGTTGTTCACAGAAAATGCCATAGGAGCTGAAAAGAAGATAATTAATTATGTGGGCAATACACAATAACATATATTACCAAAACAGGGATATGAACATATAATGTAAACTCGCCTGTGGGCAGAGAATATATTATACAACACAACAATTACAAAAATCCAATACATATGGGCAGAAGAATTTTCCTATCATCCCTAATCCATATCACACCAAATTAATTAATAAATTAACCACCTGTGGATAGGCCAATTTATAACTAATTTAGGTGACACATCATGTCACATCAGGATTGATTAATTAGTAAACTACCTTAATTCGATGTAATTGGAAACTTTTTGCTAATACAAGAAATTAGGGTTCTAATTCTAGTATTACCCGCTCTGATACCACATGTTAATTTTATAGGATCAAATATTAGGAATTTAGAACACCAAATTAAGGAATATCATAAACCACATGAAATGCGTACTTCTTGAAGCCATAGATGTTGACAGCGTATGCACGTGTTCTGTACGTCAAGTATAGAGAGCTTCCACTTCTTTTCTATCTCCTGTCCAAAAGAAATATATTATAATC
>JAVHNL010000296.1:0-109230 GCA_031216105.1 Dalbergia cultrata | reverse complement strand
CAATACGATACACACTTTATTCAAGCAACTACATTCAGCTCTCTCTTCTCTGTTGAAGCTTTCCTCTGCATCTTGCTTAAGCCTCTGATACCTTACATGGTATCAGAGCAGCAACGATCCATGGGGACCTCAACACCTTCCGCAGCTCAAACGAGCTTTACCCTGAAGACATTCGCGAACCCAATCTCGCTCAAGCTGGACGAACAATTTCGTTCCATGGAAGAAGCAAGCCTTGGCGTGTATCAAAGCCAACAAGCTCAAGGATAATCTCCTTCAAAGCAAAATGCCTTCAAGATTCGCCACCACTGCAGATGAACAAGCAGAAAATGAAAGCGAAGAGTTCCAAAACTGGGAGCAACAAGATCAGCACCTTGTAGCTTGGTTATTGACCTCTATGGATCTGAGTTTCACAAATCGCCTAACAGATTGTGAGTTTACGCACGAGATCTGGGAGCATCTGGAAGAATATTTTGCTGCACGCGCGAAATCCAAGGTGAAATAACTCAAAACCCAGCTGAAATCAATCAAGAAACTTGGTTCCTCTGCTGCTGAATATTTAGGCAAGGTCAAGAAGATTGCAGATTCACTTTCAGCACTTGGAGCACCAATTGCAAGGGAAGACTACATCGAAGCAGTTTTGGAGGGGCTCAGTGAAGATTATGGTGCATTTATCACCATGGCAATGGGGAATTCTGACACAATGTCAGTCACTGAGCTTGAGTCTTTGCTTCTTGCACAAGAAGATCTGAATGAAAAATTCAGAAAAATAGAGCTTGGGTCAATTCAAGCCAACTTAGCTCAAAGTGGAGAAGCCTATGGTAGAGGCCAAAATGTTGGAAGAAGGGGTCGTGGAAGAGGTATTCGTGGTGGCAGATCTCATTGGAATGGAGGAAATCGCCCTCAGTGTCAATTATGTGGGAGGATAGGCCACATTGTATGGGAGTGCTATTACAGGTTTGATCAAAACTTCCCCAATCCCAACAACTCTGCTCGAAATCCTCCCCCACCTCCCTCCACCTCCTTCCATAACCCTTCAATGGCAACAAACTCAAACCCTCCACAGGCTTTCTTGGCTACCCCTTCCACTGTGAATGATCAAGCTTGGCACCCAGATTCTGGAACCTCCCATCACCTCACATTTGACCCAAACAACTTGATTGCAGGATCAGAATATGAAGGAGCAGATTAGGTTTTCATTGGGAATGGTTCAGGTATGGAAATAGCTCACATTGGCAGTTCATTGTTGCATTCCACTTTATCCAACCTCACCTTTAAACTCAATGATATATTGCATGTTCCTTCAGTCACCAAAAACCTTCTTAGTGTTGCAAAATTTGCCAAAGATAATCAAGTCTTTTTTGAATTTCACCCTGACTACTGCTTTGTTAAATCACAGGGAACAAGAAAGATACTCCTTCAAGGCTCACATAAAAAGGGTCTTTACAACCTTGACAACATACATGTACAAAAACCACCAAGTGCCTCTTCTTGTTTCAATGTAAATTTTAGAAAATCTGATAGTAATTTTGACTTGTGGCATAAAAGATTAGGGCACCCTTCAAATAAAGTTGTACATCAGATTTTGTCATTGTGCAATATATCTGTTTCATGCAATAAAATTTCAGATTCTAACTCTCTATGTGATGCATGTTGTATGGCAAAACATCACCAACTTCCTTTTCCTACATCTTCCACACAATATGCAGCTCCCCTAGATCTCATATTTTCATATCTTTGGGGTCCAGCACCTATCAATGGAAGATTATGAGGAAGGTACTATATCTCCTTTGTTGATGCTCATTCAAGGTACACTTGCATTTTCATTTTACAAAACAAGTCTCAAGCCTACCAAGCCTTCATCAAGTTCAAAACCAACCTAGAAACCCAAACCAGACTCAAAATCAAAGCCATTCAAACTGACAATGGAAAAGAATACCTTTCAAACAACTTCACCCAATTCCTTTCCCAAAATGGCATCACTCACAGACTAACCTGCCCATATACACACTAACAAAATGGTAGTGTAGAACGCAAACACAGACACATTACAGAAATAGGACTCACCCTTTTAGCCCAAGCCTCCCTCCCCATGACCTATTGGGAAGATGCCTTTCTTGCAGCCACTTACCTCATCAATACATTACCATCTCCTGTTACAGATCACAAATCACCATCAGAAATCCTTACCCATCAAATACCAGATTATTCCCACCTAAAAGTCTTTGGCTGCACATGCTACCCCTTACTCAAACCCTACAACACTCATAAACTCGACTACAAATCACACAAGTGTATCTTTCTAGGCTATGCTCCAAATCACAAAGGATATAAGTGCCTTTCACCTTCAGGCAAAATTTACATTTCAAGAAATGTATTGTTCAATGAACATGAATTTCCATACTTACAGTTATTTCCAAGCTCCAATAACTCCCTATCAACTCATCAAACTACAGCCACTACACCAATAGCCTCCACTCACACTACTCTCACTCCACCTACACTCCCAACACCAGTAACAATACCTGCCAATGCTGTACCTATTCCTATCTCACCTGCACCTTCATTTCCTGTTTGCTCTTCCACTTCTAGTTCTGCTTCAAGTGTTTTTGCAGGTTCGACTGATAATAATGGCTCCCAGCACCTGGTTGATATCCAGGTTCAGTCAGCAACCTCAGCTTCTGCAGGTTCAGTGCCTGAGGAACTTGTTGCAGCACCTACAGTAACAGCAGCAACCATGCCACCTCCTATAGTCAGTTCTGCAGCACCTTCCCCTACCCAGGAAGTAGTCAACCAAGCTCCAAATCCTAGACCAGTTACTGTGAATAATCATCCAATGATAACTAGAGGAAAATGTGGCATTTTCAAACCAAAGTCTTACCTTGCTGCTCTAACTCAACAACCACAGGATCTGCTTCAATCTGAACCCAAGAATGTAGCCCAAGCTCTCTCCTGCTCCTATTGGAAAGAAGCCATGGAGGAAGAATATAGAGCACTTATTAAAAACCACACATGGAAATTGGTTGAACCTCCCTCAAATGCAACTCCAATAGGCTGCAAATGGGTTTTCAGGGTCAAAAGAAAACCAGATGGCTCAGTGCAAAAATATAAGGCCAGACTAGTGGCTAAGGGTTTCCATCAACAAGAGGGTTTGGACTTTGATCAAGTATTCAGCCCTGTCATCAAACCATCAACTGTTAGAGTCATGTTGTCTATTGCTTTCTCAAAAGGATGGGGGATTAGATAGTTTGACTTCAACAACGCATTCCTTAATGGAAATCTAGAAGAGACTGTATATATGGTCCAACCAGAAGGCTTTCAGGACTCTAATTCAGGTCTAGTTTGCAAATTACAAAGGGCTTTGTATGGATTGAAGCAGGCACCAAGAGCATGGTTCTACAAGTTAAGTGACACCCTACAGCAGTTTGGCTTTACAGCCACTAAGTCTGACCTTTCTCTCTTCACTAGACTCACCCCAACCTCCACCACATACATCATGGCCTATGTTGATGATATCCTAGTTACAGGGGACAATGCCAAGGAAATTTCAAACCTTATCAAACAGCTCAATCAAATTTTTTCCTTGAAAGATCTGGGTGAGCTAAACTATTTCCTAGGTTTAGAATGCTGCAGAACAACCTCAGGACAGATCCTAGTATCTCAAACGAAATATATCAAAGAGCTTCTGGTCAAGGCTGGGATAACTGAAGCCAAAAGCATGCCAACTCCTATGGTTTCTTCACAAAAGCTGTCAGCCTTTGGTGGAACAGCTTTTTCTGATCCATCCCTATATAGATCAGTTGTAGGAGGACTCCAATATGCCACCATCACTAGGCCATATGTAGCCTATGCTGTCAATAAGGTGTCACAATTCATGCAATCACCATTGGAGGAACATTGGAGGGCACTCAAGAGAATACTGAGGTACCTGGCTGGTTCAATACATTGTGGCCTCATATTTCACAAAATGAAAGAACTGAGAATCATTGCATACTGTGACTCAGATTGGGGTTCAGATGTGGATGATAGAAAGTCAACAACTGGCTTCTGTGTATACCTTGGTTCAAACTTAGTGTCCTGGAGTAGTAGAAAACAGCAAGCTGTTTCAAGAAGCAGTACTGAAGCTGAATTTAGAAGCATGGCAGCTTCCTTAACTGAGATCCTGTGGCTGCAGAACCTTCTGACTGAACTTCAACTCACTTGCATCTGTCCCCCTCTAATCTTCTGTGACAATCTAGGAGCAGTCCAACTCTCAGCCAACCCTGTGTTCCACAACAGATCAAAACGCTTTGAACTTGACCTACATTTTGTAAGAGACAAGCTCGTGCAAAACAAAATCCATGTCCAGCATATTCTAGCATCAGATCAGGTGGCAGACCTCCTCACAAAACCAGTATCTGCTGCTGCCTTTGGAAAATTTAGGAGCAAACTCAGGGTAGTCACTAATACTCCCCTTAGTTTGAGGGGGGATATAGGAGATAAAGCCCAAGCCCAATCAGGAAGTCAATATTAGCAAGTTGTTATTAGAAGTTGTTAGCAAAAGCTGTTAGGAAGTTAATCACCATTAGCAAGTTGTTATCAGAGTTGTTATCAGTTATGATTCTGTTATTAGTTGTGGTTTTGCTTAAATAGCAATAGTTGTATCTCTCTCACAATCAATCAATACGATACACACTTTATTCAAGCAACTACATTCAGCTCTCTCTTCTCTGTTAAAGCTTTCCTCTGCATCTTGCTTAAGCCTCTTATACCTTACACCTAGATATCCTTATGAGAGAAGGTGAGTCAATGAATAGATTAAATATAAGATAGAGCATTGAGGTGAATGATAAGGGTAATATTATAAAACATACTTAAATTTACTGTAATTTTAAGTTCATCCAATCATTTCTTAACAGAAGTGTACAAGTAAAAATAAATACTTCTAATAAAACGTAGCTAGAAATTAATTATAACTAGAGCTAGTCAAATATGATTAAGATTTACGTGCAGAAACAGAATTCAGCAATTAATATCTCAAAAACAGCTTGTATAGCTTTCAGATACTAGTTCACATGCACTCGTTTAGGAAACCAGCAGTGACATACAAAGAGAAAGATCCTTGTCTACCAAGTCATTTTGATTGAGAGGACTACTATATATAGTAGCTGATGGCAAGGATCTGTTAAGCAGTCTGAATTCACATAATGTCAAAAAGCATGGAATTTACCGCCCGTCCCTTTTTCCCCCTTCTTTTGATGTACACGATTAAGAGTACATTTTGATGCACTCGTTTTATGCTTATAGAATTGATTTTAAAGTGTAATAATTTATGTTTATTAATTTCTTTAAAAGTGATTATGATAAAAAAATAAAAAATTTTCACTTCTTTCATATTCAATTCTCTCTGTAGAATCAATTCTAAAATTTTCCAACCAAACAAGTAAAAAAAAAAAAATTGTGAAATCAATTTTGGAGGGCAAAATTAATTTCAAACCCCTCAATCTGGAAACCAAACATGTTGTATATATATTGTTTATTGTTTATAATTGGAGAATATGATCCGTGGTCATAACTAATACAAAGCGAATTTGAAGACAAACTAATAATTCCATCCAATTATTCTTCAATATTTGAGGTTGGTAGGTCACTGTCGCTGCCCCATAGGAAACATTGGCGGTGTAATATTCTCCATGGGCACCGGTTGTATTCTGCCCCAAATTTCTTGTCCTTGCCTTGCTATTGGAAAGAAAAGGCCGAAACACTCTTTCAAATAATGGGGAGGACAGGTAAATAGCGTTTTGAGTATCAAAATTTTTCAGTCACTTCACTTGGTTGGAAAGATATTACACTTACCTTATTTAGTTATTTATACTGTAGCGAATGTAACATTTTCTATAAACTAACTCTAAAATACGCATTAAACCGAAAAAAATTTGACCGTCTATCTCTCTAGTATTATTCGGGATAATGCCTTGAGTCCAATTATGCATTAGATGGCAGGCTGGGAGGAACAGGGTTCTAGCAGTTTGTGGCTCAAATTTAGTGCCAAATCATTGTCAACGAGATAGGGAAAGATCAGGGAGTTTACTCTCTTTCGCAATGTATTTCATTTATTATGGGTTTTTGTTTGTTTCTTTGAGCATTTACTAATTCAATTGGCTGTTTGGTTGAATCTCTTTATATGATTTATGTTGAGGAGGGGAAAAGAAAAATACTAAACAGCAATCCGCTTTATTTTTTGTAACATGTGAGCAACGGATGTTATTTTTAGCTTTCTTTTTCATCGGTACAAAGCTCCAGTTATACGTATGTTGGAGCTGTCACGACTCACTCGGGTGACTCTGGCAGTGGGTTAAATAAAAATAATATGTACTTCATTTCTTAATAATAATCAGGGTAGAATACTGTATCATTTTGATAGATTAAAAAGTTAATATATTAATTGTGATTAAATACATTAGTTTTTTAATACACCAAAATAACATATTAACTCACCACGATTATTATTAAGGAATAAAGGGAGTATACTCTTACACACTTTCTCAACCAAACTACATTCAAAACAAGGACACCTATGCCTGCAACAGCACAAATATTCTTCATAGTGCACATAATGATACAAAGCTATTGATTGCTTTAACAGCATAAAATACAGAAATTTTTTTAACTAACCTGAATTCAAACATCCTTAATTTTTTTTTACAATCTGTTATACCTTAAGGTCCACAATGGGGGGCTCCTCTCACCCCCCAAGAAAAAAAAATACTCCATTTCTCACAGTAACAGCCATAAATAGAAAGATGTAATAAAATAAATTACACCTCTATGGTTACTCTCTTTCATGCCATAACATAATATTGTTGCAAGCTAAATTGAAAAAGCTCATGAGGGATAGACAAGGAAGGAGAACATGAGTTAGGGGGAAACGGGGAAAGGAAGAGATTGAAGTCTATATCAGTAAATACTGACATAGAATCTTGCATAAAAGCAAAAACAAGGGTGACACACACAAGTTGGGGTCTTACAAGGTCAAGAAAAGGTCTTACAAGGTCAAGAAGACTCCAAGAGAAAGAACAAAGAAAAAGAGGTAGAGAAAATGAAGCTAGGTGAAGAACATGGTAGGTAAAAAGCTCAGGTAAGATAGCACCCGATTAGTATGAACCTGCTGCAGCCACCATTTCAGTGCCACTAACGCCTCCATTCCTGAAAGGGTTGACTAGCACGGAGGTGTTGCTGCTAGTCACATGCATGAGAAAACGTTTATAGGCATCACCTGCAACATGCTCTAGATTAATTAGTGCTGAGGAATGAAGAAAAATGGCAGGAACAGAAGCCAACTTTAATTTAAATTAGATTGAAGACATCCCATCAAAGAACATTAGAATATACTTGTTTTATATATAAGGTTGATCATGAAAAAAACGCTAGTACAATAACCTACTCTTTAACATATATTGCACATATTGAAACTAAAAAGAGAGAAAAAAAAGCCAGCACTAAGTAAAAAAAAGAAAAAGGAAAAGAAAAGGGTAGTCCAAGAGATATACATGATCATATGATATGATGAGAATTATTTATTGAAGAACCTCGATATTACCTTTAATAAACCTATGTTTTGGTTTCATATTCATCTTTGCGATCATCCGCTACTTCAAGAGGGTGAAGGAAGAAAGGAAGAGCAAATTGTAATGGTTATATGGTGAAGTATATCCGCACACATCATTCATATGAGAAGTTTCTTCTTATGTGCATTTTATAAAAGGAAAGGTGGGTGCGTTAGGCGGCTAGTGGGCTTTTCTTATGGACCTGAAAGCGACAGGTCCAAAGGCCCAGAAATAATAGCAACAGGCTTAATTACGTCATCAGACCCTCCTGCTCCGCTGTGCAGGCCCCGGGGGTTAAAATCATAAAAGTAGAGTTAAAAAAAACTGTAGAGTTCAATTTTAAATAAACAATAATATTAATAATAATATAGTGATAGTACTGTTAATATTAAATTAACAAAATTGTATACATACACAGTTTCTTTTAAGGAACTAATTGTTATACACTGGCAGTGTAAATATTTTTTACACATTCATTTAATCATGTATCACCATGTAAATTGTCATGATAATTGACTTTTACATCAATTACTTGAAAAGTCATCAAAACAAAATATTTTAATTAAATGGTGGTGTAAAATAATTTTATATTATCATTACATCAAAATTAAGCTTTTATTTTAATTGGAACATTATATATATACACACTTATTATATTTATATTATTTATGGTGTGTCCGATAAAAGATGAGGGGGAGACTTTTACGAATGAGTTGGAGTGGCTCATTGAATTCATAAATGAAAACTTCATTCCTAAGGAAATAATAAAAAAAAAAAGCTTCAAGAATTTTTAATGAATTTAGAAGACTGGTTAGATAAAAGTGCAATGGGTTCAAATTTTTGTATGACCCATGCAGACTCTGGATGGCTTTGCACGTGGGAGAATATTAAGGTGGTCAAATTAATGTAGTGTCATTTTGTAGGACAGAGACACCACTCACACCAGACCGTACTTCATAGGCATTTTTTTTTTTTCTTGTACTAACTCTTAAGGTCTTTTGCTCGTTGCAGTTTTCCTTGGATGGCACAGCATGGTTATTTGGGAACTCGCTTAAAAGGTAAAACTCAAAGTGCACTGCGAGTTAGCCCGCAAAGAGGGAACAGAAGAACGTGTAGTCTATTGCGCAAAATGATGAGAGGGGCACAAGGAATCTTAGGTAACCGAAAGGAAATATGTTAAACTATGGATGATACTCGAAAATACTCGAGGAAACTTGGTTTTTGAACATGCTAGCAATGAAAAATCACATTAGCATCACAGTCTCCAAAGCAATGCGGTCAAACAAGTTACAAATTCACACCTTCCCCAATTCCTTGGCCTTCGTTCTTGATAGTAATCCTTTGTTTTCTTTCATTGTTTGACTGTCTCCTTTAGAAATTCTTCAATCTCTTACTCTCACGAAACACATTAAAGTACGTTCTTTTGGACTGAGCTAGGAGTAAATACCATTTAGAATAAGTGCACAATCCATTACATTTAAAAAATCTCATGTTAATTCTTTAAATTTTTTAAATGAGAATAAATTAGACTTTTTTGTCAAATTAGCATCCAAATTATTAATAGAAATATTTACGTATTCTATTAACTTATTTACGTGTACTGTTAATTTTCATAATAGGTCATAATTTACTCAACTTCTTTGTTTTGTATAGAATAAATGACAATTTAAAATCAGCATCTTTCTTCTAAGTAAAGAATTATGATGAGAGAGAAGATAAAGAAAAAAGTCTAAATAATTTTATTTAAAGAAGTGTGACAAGTTATAACTTACCATAAAAATTAATAGAACACATAAATAGGTTAATATTACGTATAAGTAAATTAACTGAACACATCTTAAATAATAATTTTACAGAAGGATTAACTTGTTCTATTTATAAAATTTGAGGAATTAGTATAAAATATTTTAAATTAAAAAAATTAGTTTATCTCCTACTATAAATATGAGGAATTAAATTAAAATTTTAGGCTATCACTAATTTATAAAGTACTGCGTGGATTGACAAAAACTATTTGTACCCCATGTCCGAGCCAAGTGTCCCCCACTGCTGCTACTCTTTCCTTTCGCTTGTTCTCTGCTTGGGTCCACTAATCCTTGCCTTTCCGATCGTGTGAATCTGCCATCAATAATATATATTATCTGCACGGGTCCATCTCCTTTTTTTATTGAGTAATATTAGGCTAGTTATAAAATAATATAATAAGCATATATTACGTATATTATTATTATTGGATGGGATGAGCAATATGAGTAAGTAAAATAAGTAGAAATTATTTATTATATTTAATAGTTATAAAATAAGTGGTATGTATTTATTATGCAATTCTATTATACAATAAATATTTTTCCTTTTTATTTTCCAAGAATGCTATATAGCCAGCAATAATGTAGTACCGAAAGTTTTAACATAAATCATGACAGTAATTTGATAAAATATATATGATATGACATTAATTTGTTCAAAAGTCGCCCCTCATCTCATATGTGGAACTTAAATTCTGGTAAAGCATTATGGTTGTCTATAATATTTTTTTTCCTCTTATCTACTCCTGCAGTTGCACTTTATAAGAACAAATTTACTTCTGAGTTCTGACATTCTAAACTCCTATTCGATTGCGTGACCATACCAGCAGTTTGCTATCCCACTTGACAGCGGGATAGTAAATTTCTTTTTTTCAGCCTGTGGCAAATTATAGCCTGTTTGGTAAATATTTTGGAAAACAATTTTTGAGTTTTACAAATAAAAGACTCAAAAAGCTTGTTTGGTAAGTTATTTTGCAAATATTAGTTTTAAAAATTGAAAAACGAGTATTAAGTTTTAAAAATTGAAAACCAAAAATAGATTTAACATGTTTTTGTGTTTTCTTGTTTTAAAACATAATGAAAACATGGAGTGCTCCCCGTCATTCCTCTTCGCCAGCACACGAACCACGACCTACTCCCCTTCATCGGCGCAAGTGAACTGCCACACGCCTTTGCAGCCTTTGCCGCCTTCGCATACTGTCGCATCCCGTCGCACGCCTTCACCGCTGTCCAAATCCGTTGCGAAGCATCTCCACTATTAGCATCGCATCGTCGCCACCTCTGTCTGCCATGAGAACGGTGAGCTGGAGCAAAGCCTAAAAACACCACCTCACACCATCGCCGCCTTCACTGCCGTCTAGATTTGCCGCTTTCTCTTTCTCTGCTTCTCTTTTTCTCTCTTCGGTTCCCATAAACCTTTCCATTGCTGTGGTTGTGAATTGATTTCATTTGTTGATCTTTGTTGTGAATATCTCAATGTTGATCTTTGTTTTGGATGCCAGTGTTGATATTTGTTATTATGATCTTTGTAAATTGATATCAAGTTGTCATTTGTATGTAGTAATATATTTGCCGAATAATTTTTTGTGTTATTCATTTTAAAAATTGTTTTTTAAAATAATTATCTAAACAAGTTTTTTTGTTTTTTATTTTTAAAAAATAAACTTATTTTTTAAAACAGTTTTAGAGAACTATAACTACAAATACTTCCTTAATTTCTCATTCACTCAGTTGCCATTAAGGATCCATACATGCCTCCATGGAGACCTATTCAATTAAGCTATTGCCTGAACGAACTCAACATTATGCACAGTATATAGTGGCAACATGTTCAGCTGTTCACTCAATTTTTTATTTTATAAAAAGAAAAAAGTTGCAAAAGCCAAACCTCGATGCCGACCTATGTATGCATGCTTTGTGGTTGATTTATAGGCCACGACTTTTCCACTTATTTTTCTTCCAAGTTGTGTGAATGAGTATTACATTCTGGACCCCAAAAACAAAAAATATATATTAAATGCATCACATCAAGTAAAATTCCCACGGAAACCCATTTGACAGCACTTTCTTGACTGGACAAATACGAGTGGTGCATTTGGCTAGCTAAAAAGTGATGATAATTAATTAATTAATTTTTATACCATCACTTAAAAAGTTATTCAAATCAAATATTATTATTAGATAATAATATAAAATATTTTTATCAGATAATAATATAAAAATTTTTTAAATATCAAAATTAAAATTTTATTATTATTATTATCATAATCATCGTGGTGAAAGTTTAAATTCTAAGTGTCTAGGTTGTAGCCATGATTTGGTATATGTATCACTCCACTTTCCGTTCAAGCTCAGTGGGTGGAGCCCTTGAACTTTCCATAAAGACTTCGAGTGAGAAGTGAGTGCCATTTCCAGCAGCAACGTGTCGTGGAATTAAGTTTGGTTGAGTTGGGTTGATGTTAGTTCATGTGATCCATGAGAAACACGCAGCATGAGGAAGCTCACATTTGGACAAGGGATCGCTCAAAATCTTGGAGACACAATACCCTATTTGACTGATGCACAGAGCAATCCGCAAGGTAATCACTGAGAGAAGACATTCACATATATAGGATACGGTGGGACAAACATTACCTCCTCTCATATTCGTATAACTCGATATACGGGTGTCCATTTTGCGAATAATTTTTTTTTTTTTATTTGTAGATAACATTGACATATTTTTAGTGCACATTGTATGTTACAATGGTAATGAACACGGAAGTCAGACGCAAGAGCTCATGTCAGAACCCCAACACGGAGTTTATAATAAGCGGGGCCAAGAAACCCCATCTTCCGAACTCATCGGAGGTATTTGTTAAACTCCGGCTTAGTATGGTTATGGGGTGAGATATCCTCGTAAATTCGGAAGTATTCCACCACGGAATGAGGGCGGATAGACAAATGATAGCGGAAACGACAACTTCTAGAAGATATCTTTGATGATTGGAATCCCTTCCATACCTCGCTGATTCGGAATCTTTTCCATACCCCACAGGTTGGCGAATCCGTACTGTACGACTTAGCCATAAGGGATCATTGATATTTCCCATTCCTTAATCTAACTTGAGCGTCGGAGCACCTTTTGCAGGTACCCCGCCGCCACCTCCAGCCACCTAAAAGGAGATACCGTGAGACCCCTCGCCAGGCGCTCCCCAAGCTCTAGTTACCGTCAGTAACACTATAGAAAGAGAAAAGGACTAAACATTGATCCCATCTATTTTCATCAGTTTTTTCCCTTTTTATAATTACCATAGATAATATTCACTTCTAATGTACCAAAAAAAAAAATTGCGAGAGAGAGGGAGGGGGGTATGCACTTGAACATGTGAACTCTTGTGGAAAAATGATATATAAATACCAAAACGGTATTTATACCATCCATCTATAATGTAAAAGAAGAAAAAGATAAAAACATAATTTTTTTTTCTCTCTCACTTTCATTTATGTTCTCTCACTCTATTTTGGTTTACAAATTTTTTACATTATGTTTACAAGTTTTAAGGACGATTTTACAAGTTTTTTATATTATGTTTACAAGTTTTGGTATGGGTTTACAAGTTTTTTACACTTGGTTTATAAGTTTTGTAAACCAAATTTAAAAAACTTGTAAAACTATGTTTGTTAACCAAGTGTAAAAAACTTGTAAATAATGCTGAAACTTATAAACTTATACTGAAATTTGTAAACACAGTGCAAAAAACTTATAAATCAGTCGTTAAAACTTATAAATATAATGTAAAAGACTTGTAAATCAACACAGATGAGAGAAAAAAAAATGAAAACTGAGTGGGAAATAAAAAAGAGTAAGAGAGAGAAAAAAATATTATTTTTATCATTTTCTTTTTTTCTTTGACTGTAAGTATACTGTATAAATATTATTTTGGTGTGTAATTAACAGCTCTCGATGTTGTGGCGGAACGAACTGTTCCAAGAAGTGACTACGGACGGCAAACTGTGCACCACCAAATCAAGAAGCCAATAATGCACGATAAAGACAAAGGGGACCTTGAGAGCTGTACATCAACCCGTACATGTCCTAGATCAGTTTGCATGTGGCCCAAAGTGGATCAGTTTGCATGAGACCTACTTGGGAGCAGATAGGAACAAAAAAGCCATTCAGTGATTTTCTCAGGAAAAGGGGAGGAAAAGAGTGAATTAATTTTCTTAACGTGGAACCCATGGTGGTCCACTTGATCACCGTCAATTTCCGGGTAAGAAGGTTACTTGAAAAAAAACGGAAAATGCTTATTACTACCTTTGTTTTAAAATAAATGTGTTTTTCTTTTTTTAAATTCATTCATATAAATGACACAATTTATGTCCACATGTATTACTTTTTAAATAAGGGAGTGACTATTGTTAGTCCTAAACTTCTATTATCACTCCCACTTTAATAGCTTTTATTTTATCTTTTCAAAAGTGTCCTTTTTGTTTAGTTTTTAGTGGAACCTTTTTCTTTTCTTTATCAACCAAAATAATAGTTTAACATTAGTTGTATCATCAATTATAATTCTATCTAAACTTATTATTGTTAATTTAATTAATAATTTATTCAATTTTAAAATTCCTTATAACTAATCTCATTTTTAAATATTTGTAATAACTATTGAACATTATAATTGTTTCGAATTAACTTACATGTATTTACGAAATCATTTTATTGAAATATATTTTTAATACACTAATTACTTTAGTATGTAACATTAAACCAATTTTTAAACATTAATAATAGTACTAAGTAAAATGAATAACAACACTTACTAATTTATTATGTACAACACATAAATCGGTATTTTTTTTATCTAGTTACATAATATAAAATTATTAAATAAATACATGATACTAAGATTTGTTATATCCAAAAATAAGGGGTGTTTAGATGAGAGTTTTTTTTGTGTGTGAAAAGTCACTTTTTCACAAAAAATCATTTTTTCTATATTTTGAAAATTTTTAAATATATATAATATAATTTGTTAATAAACCATTATGGTTATTCATTTTTATTTGATAATTTCTTAATAAAGTGATCACTGCTACATTGCTTGAATAGTTATTAATCAGGATTTTTTTAAAAAAATTAATAGTTGGATCTAAAGAATAGTAATGAATAATTTAATTATCAATATCCATCGTTCAACAATGCAATAAAAATTTAAAATAAATATAAATATTAAATATTTTTAAATAATTAAATTAGAATTAATCGAACTAAGTAATAGTAACATAAAACTATAATAGTAGTTTATAATGATTTTATTTTTGTTAAATTACTTTTCAATTAGAAATGAAGAAAGCAGGTATTTTAGAGTTATCAAATAAAAGCCACTAAAATAAGAGTGTCAATAAATATTTAGGAGTCATTCCCTATGAATAAATCTAAAAAGTGAAAAAAATTTATTTTGAAACGGAATGAAAATAATACATGATTTCGTCCCACATGCATTTATTTAGAGTTCCATTATTTGACCATAATGATTTCACCCAAATTGACGATCAAATTTCAAATAAGTGTGAAATTTCAGTTATACAAGTGTCAAATACCATGTTGCCTTAATTAACAATGTATATTCATTCTTACTTAAGATCGCATTCAAGACTTACATAATTGAAATTTACAATTATTTGAATTGCGATTACTACATATTGATTTGAGTGTCTGTGCATAATGTAGGACAAACATTTCTCTCTCTGAATTATAGAACATGAGGTGAGCCTAGTTGTTGAATTTGAAATACTAATACATGAGATCAATCAGTGGGTTAAACTCCAGTGCTTCAGTTTGTGTAGTTGCTCTAATACATACTGTCATGACTCACGAGTTATGATAGTTAAACAATTTTTCTTCACATAAATTACAGAAATATAAAAGTGACTGGGCATAAAAATTTCAACATTACTTACTTCTACAAATACCAAAAACTGGCACAATCTCTGAAGCATCTGTGTTCCACTATGTCTACAAAACTACCATAACTCTACGGTCATATACCAAACCAACTCCAAACCTCTGACAGTGGCTGTGATCACACTGCAATTCTAGTTTTGTTTCTGTGAATAGCGTTACTAAGACAAGTTGCAGACCCACACACACAACCACCCTAGTAGTTCAAAAAATTCTACAGCATTTGATCCAAATTCGACTAATTTAAATTACAGTTATACACGATTTGAGTTATCCTTAGATAAACCGCGCTGAATGCAGGCAAAAACTCCATCTTGATTGAAAAACTAACTCAAAATTGAATTAAATTTCAGTTGCAAGGCATGGAACACACAATAGATATGGCTGAGGTGAAGATGGTGCTCACAAGGACTTAGAAACTAAGCACATAATCCGACCGTTTGCTACACTACAATAAAATGAGCCGCTCCAGGATCATTTCATTCCAATCTGAAACGCTACTGAACTCTACAAGTTTATAAATTTCTGTTAATAGTACAGCTGAACAATCACACACACGAGGTAGATTAAAGTAAGCTTTAGTGGGGGGTGGAGTACTTAATCCTTTTGGCGTTTGGGGAGGGGAAAGGACACTCTTTGGTGAGGATTCTGTTGCATATCGGCCTTCTCTTCCTGAGACGGGTTGGGATTGGCAGCTTCTTCATCCTCTGTTTCTTCCATTGGTTCAGCAGGCCTTTTGTTTGGAATCGCAAGCTGGTAGTTGGGACTAATCAAGGTGTCCTGATCAGGTGGAAGAGGAACAACAGGCCCTGCTACAGTCTTTGGCAATGGTATCCTGTTGCGATTTTGAGCCAACTCCAGAAGCACCTGGCATGCAATTACATATTCAACATCTTATCTTTCCAGATAACATATTATTGCTCAAAAACACACACACACACACAAAAAGCAGATGGCATCAGGTGAACAAAGAGATAAGGATACTTTCAAGCAAGTAAATGTTGCCTGGATGCAGCTCAACAAATGCAACTAACAAAATGGATCTCAGCGTTATGTTTCTATTTTCTAAGTAATAACACTTTAGTGAGAATCCAATCCATCCAAATGGCAATCTCAACCTATATTCTCAAACAAATAAAGGGCTGGTTAGTGCAAGAGGCTCCTGTCCAAGGAGGACAGATGTACACCACCTCCCTCAGGTGGAGAGGCAGTATTTCAACCCTATGAACTCCAGGTTACAAGACTGCAATTTTACTGTTGTGCCGATACTAATCCTCCAGTATTCCCAAACAAAAATAACAAATAAAAATTAACGCAAGATTAATATCTCCAAGCTGGATGTAAAAATTCAATACAGAAGTGGGAGGACCAAGAAGGCTAGAGCCCAGAGGAAAAGGAAAAAAGACTGCAAGAATTGTTTAGTGGCAATATCTTTCTGAATCAAGTATAATAATTAGGAAGGCAAATTGACTGTCTAAAATTATGCAGCACAGGTCTTGGTACTTGCAATCAAAACTACGTAGCACAGGTGGTAACAGAAATCAACAAATTCAGATATATATAAGCATCCTAATAATACCTTACTACTTGCAAGCTTTAGCAAATTGATTCAAACTACCAATGCATCAATACATCTTTAGTTTTTACCCAAAAGCAAGGTAAAATATACAAGGAAAACACCAACCAGCCCAAATTCAACAATCGAATAACACAACAAGCAATTAATTTACTTTTTTACATGAATTAAAAAGTTAAAAAAAAAACCTAACCATGGTGACAAAAAAAGAGTAAATAAATGGAAACATTAAGAATTAGAATTACCTCTCTCGGGGGTGGTTGGGAGAAGCTGAAATTGACCTTGGATTGAATAGCAAGCTTAACATCATCACAGTCGATTGCAGACTTGCCCGCGTGCTCCGAATAAACTTGTGCATCAGTTAAAACATCAACCACATAGCGATACCACAACTCTAGAAACTTGTGAATGACGCGAGGCTCGTAGTCTTCGACGCCCATTGATTTCAACAGAGACTTCACAATCTTCGCATCCCTTGGCATTGCCAAATCCTCATCTTTATCTGCCATAGACCCTCCAGTCCACTACACGTAAAGGGAAAACAAAAATGGAAACAATCGTAGTTGGAGTCGAACAAGCGGGTGCACGAATTTTATGTTGAGGAATTTCGATGGTGCAGAAAATTTCGATCTTTGATTCGGGGGTTCTGAATAAATCTGATAGAAAAGTGTTAGAATCGGGGAAGAGGAAGAAGAATAGTGCAAAGCACAGGTTTTCAGCTAAAAACGACTTCGTTTAAGAAAGAAAGTCAAAAGGCTCACGGCAAAAACCCCTTTGCTATGATGGGCTGGCCCTTTTGATATTACAGCGGCATAAGGGTGTGGGTTGAAAAATTGTTATTGAGCCAGTCGAACTCTCCGTAATTAGGCCTTGGGCCTCTCTCGTCTTTTCCACCGGAATCTGCCGTTTATTTTTTTAAAAAATATTATAAGTTCTTGACCAAAGAAAAAAAAAAGTATTGTTTTATCAACCAATATATATATACATATATATGAGAAAATAAATTTATACTTAAAATTTCGATTCATTTTAGGCCTACTAAGAGAGAGTGATAGAAGGATGATAAGCGCACTATTTGTGTATTTACCTCTCTTTTAATGAGTTTAAAATGAATCCAAATTTTGGGTAAAAATATGAGTTTAGTTTTTATGAATTGATAGTAAAATGTAGTTTTATATTATTATCCAATAATTAAATTTGATAACCCAATAGTAAAGAAAAAATGATTATAATAAAAAAAAAATGTTGTACACATTTTTTATTTAATTTTTTTAGGTACTTAAACAATGTTATATAACTGATTTTCTTTTGACTTTTGGTTTATTATTAAGATAATAAAAAATATGAAAATTTTTCTAAATTGAAATTATTTAATGCTTAAATAATTTTTTATTAAATAATAATTTAAAATATATAAATTATATTTTTTTAAGTTATCGCATTTTAAAAACAAACTTGATACAAGAAGAGAGGGAATGAAAAAACTTGTACTGCAACAATTGAAGTTTATTGAAGGTAGAAGCAAAATTTTATTGCTTCAGACTAAAAATTAGTTTAGAATTAAAAGTGGGTCTGAAAACATGACTCAAAGTAAAGCGAAACATACTACTACATTTAGCAAATATATAAACCCACCTTTGACTTGTTGAAACTTGCAACGATTTAAACACACACTATAAACAACATTTACTATTTCTAATTTCCATTTGAAAGGAAAAAAAAAAAAAAAACTAGGACACCATAAAATGAGATGCGTTTTGGGTCCCTTTGTATTTGATAATTGAAAAGTGCTTCCTGCTATGGGTTTGATTGATTGAAGCACAAGCTTGACCTAGGAGGGGCTAAATCAGCGTCGTCACCATGAAATTTTCCTTTCAAACAGGAACACGACTCTTAACGGTGACCCTAACGCTTGTCTAACGTAAGCCATGCAAAAAACGAAGGCATACATTTTCCCCAAGGAAGTTACGTGAAGGATTTGGAAAGAGACAATAAGCACTTCCATAGGCATATTCTTCATCAAACAAACATTGCTTAGCATATTCCTTCTTTTTTTTTTTCGTACCTCATCTTTTACTGAGGTCCCCTAATTAATTTTTCATAAAAATACAAGCAATTAAATCATTAAAAATATACAAGTGCGTAACGCCAGCATAATAATTTGCTGAATAATCCATCATATACAAATACATATACTGACATTTTTTTACCTTTTTTTTTTTTTTTGCAGTAATTACAATCTGATCATCCTCCATCACTTCTCTTCCTTTGCTTCTTCCTTGGCTTCCTTAATCCCTCCCATGAACAATGACACTGGAAAAGACATGGACAATCCAACAGTAGATTTGAATGTAATCATAGACCCTTCTGGGGAACCTTTTACATAAATCTCATTCAAGGTGAACCAAACCATGAAGTCCCTGGCCTTCACCCCAGTAAGATTCTTGATCTTCTTAGGCTCCACATATGCAGTGACCACTGAATCATAACAAACAAGTATGTTATCAAACCTGTGCTCCCTCTTCTTCTCTAGCTTGAGCCAAACGAAGCCTATCTCCCTGACATACCCACATTCCTTAATGTCCTGAATGGTTAATAATCCATCTGGTAGCCCAATTTCTGTAAGCAACAAAGAGAATTTCTCCCTGCAAACTTTGTCCCCGTAGTACACCTCTGCCTTGGCCTTCAGCTCCTCGGTTACCAAAGTCATTGCTTCTTGTGCTTTTTGATTTGTTGCTTTGTCTACAAGGCGAAGGTGCTAGTGCATGGTGATGCCTTTTAATTGAAGGAGTTCTATTTATACAATAATCGCGGGCTTGGGGTAGTATGTTGGTGTGGTGTGGTGCTTATAGAAGCTTGTAATCTGGCTTAATATATAATTGGTGGAGGAGAGCTTGGAGATTCAAGCAACGGATAAATTTTGGGGCCTTTTCGCACTTTGGCCGAATTGAGGTTTTATAATAACTGAACCGGAAATATTCGACCAAACACGGGAGTATATTATTAGGTGTCACTAATTTTTTATGTTGGGACCAAAGAATTTAACTTTCTTTCCTTTCCTACCAAACGGTCAAGAGATAAGGCTACGAGAGGAGATTTTAACAAGTCTTTCTGACGTTGGCGATAATTGACAAGGATTTTAATAGAGGTAGTGTGTTTAGTTTAGTTATACAAAATAGAAAATCGATAACTAGATTTAGAAAACTTCAGAGGTAATATTTTTTATTTAATTGTGATTAGTGGCTGTCATGTAACTTTTTCAGGTAGTTCATGTAATTATAAATAATATATTGTACATTTTAGAAAATTTTGATGGGATCAATTTTTTCTTTAGTCATTATTCTTACTTGGAAGTAGAGGTAAAGTTGTAGATGACTCCAATATCCGTGTGAGGGGTGGAGTACCTGTAAAAACACTTTGATATTTAAGTTAATAGATGAATGAAGTATAGAGTGATAAAGTAGTAATGGAATTAAGTGTCATATATGGGGGTGTTAAGCTCCTTTTATAGTGAGCAATAACCCTGTGCTAAATCAACAAATAATCTATCCTAGATGGAGGAGATATTCCCAGGATTTAATTGACGCTAAATTTGTTTCACATTAACAAAAGATATGATTTAATATAAAAGACATAATGAGAAACTAAAATGTATTGGGGGTGAAAAGAGATCCCACAGGTAATTTAAGATATTTTTTCTACTAAATCAGGGAAAAATCTCTAGAGGGTCTTGGAGTAATGAAACCGATCAATAGAGCTCTTGTCTAAGTTCCCCATGGTTGACTGATATATCTGGCTCATATTTATAAGCGAGTACATAGACCCCGAGAAATAATCAGTCAACATGATCTTCACCTTTGCCATTGGTCAGATCTTCACCTCAATGTTGTGCCACATGAAGTTTGGACTCTTCCTGCTCTTTGCGTTCTTTGTGGTACTGATGAGTCTCTTTATTAACAAGTTCCTTCCAGAGACTAAAGGGGTACCAATCGAAGAAATCTCGATTGTGTGGCAGAATCATCCATATTGGAAGAAATTTGTCAAGCCTGCTGCTGAACAAAAAACTGCTACAGATGCTCCCGAAGTTTAGGTTCAGCATTATTACTTTTATCTAATTTTCGTTTTTTTTTTTTTTTTTGCGGGATTTCCTTAAACATTTCCAGCATTTTCCTAGTTAGGTAGTACGTAGGCGACAGAACATGTTAGTAATTTTAGTAAATTAGTATACTGATCATATTAATCTTTTGATATATAATGCTTAGTTTTTTGCAATTGTTTGCTTTTAATTAGTTTAAAATCAAAGGGTTAACCTTTTTTTTTTTTTTTATAATGAGGGAGAGGCGATTTGAATTTGTTTTCATATTAAACTTTTTACCTGATCTTTAGAGAGGTTCGGTAAGGTTGATCGATGATGGCAATGCGGGATTAAAATATATGAAGTTAGGAAATTTTTTTGAATGATTATTACTATTTTACGGGGTTATTTATTTTTACCGAGTAACTACTAATTCCAAATAATATTCCACATTATATATAAGAAACTTACAATAAATATATGAATGACTATTGTGTTTTTTAAGAGTTATTTTATCTCATCAAAGAGCTAACAATTACAAATGAAAATATATTTGAAGTTTATAAAATTTAAACAAAATTTATGAGATTATGCAATTATGAAGTAGTTATTCATTTTTATTAAGATCACTACTAGTAATAAATATTTTTATAAGATGTGAGGTTTTTTTAGTAATTATTTATTTCAAACAAGTGTTTAGTAAAAATATTCTATAGCATCGTTCAATAAAAAAATTATTTTTATTATTTTCAAATAATATGTGAGAAAATCAACAATCATAACTAACATAGCAATATATAATTAAATGATAGTATAAAAAAAAATTTAGATTATTAAATCCTTACATAATCCACAATAACATGAACGATTTTATGCCACGCCAAGCATATCCGATAGCAAATATAAGCTTATCAAATATCTAATCTTGGGTCTAAAATAATTTTTAAACACAATTTAAATCACTTACTAAATCAATTTCGTGTACTATGGAGAGCACTGATCAAACAAGTCACAGCTGCCCCGATTTCTCAAGCCCACTCAGCACCTATTAATACACGTGTTACGCTAAGTTACATACTCTTGCCAGACGGCACCGCCTTGTGCAGTTGCATGATCCAGAATGAATGCTTATATACACTTGCGTTATGTGAATGGCTTGTCCATTGTCACATGCAACGCCACCCCTCAAGAAGAGCGATCCTAAAACATGGCACTTCATAATACCACCTTCAAGGCCTCCATTATTGTTTTGCTAACCTCCCTAGTCCTTCCTCTCCTCATCCCAAGATCTCACTCTTTTGAGCTTATTATAAGCTCAACACCAAAATCTGATGTTGATCTTCTGGAGTTTCCCCTAAATTTAGAATATTTGGAGGCTGAGTTCTTCTTGTTTGGTGCTACGGGTCATGGATTGGAAGCTGTTGATCCAGAGTTGGCCCAAGGAGGACCCCCTTCTATTGGAGGCAAAAAGGCCAATCTGGACACCCTCACTAGAGATGTCATCTTGCAGTTTGCTTTGCAGGAAGTTGGACATTTGAGGTTCTCCCTAGTCCCCATTACTATAGCTTCTTCTGGAACATTTCTCCTCAAGAGCCTAAAAGTAAAAGGCCTCAATAGTTATTAGTTGGATAAAGTACACGAGATTCTTATATACAGACAAATATAATACACTAAATTTAGAAACACTCGTAAGAAAAGTGAGTTTTATTAATTTTGTTCATGACATCATATATTCAATCATATGTGGTTTTTTCACCTTTTTTTTTAGTGTGCCTAAAATTCAGTTCCTTGAATTGTGTCGATATAAGAACTTTTTTCTAAAGTATATTTGTACTATTGTGTCTCGGACATTGCTAACACTATAGTAAAAGAAAACAATTAAAACAAAAAAATAAAATCTATAAAATGATTTTTTTTATTGTAAATTTCTGAAAATTGGTGAGCGAGTGAAACAAAATAATAAAGTCTAAAACGACTTTTTCCCTTCAACTTCTAAAAATTTGTGAGCGGGTGTTCATGAGAGGTGGGTCTATAAATTTGGTATAAATATTTTCAAAACAATAGTTAGGTAGAGCCGTAGAGCAAATGTTTTTAATATCTCACATGCACAGAAGAAGCTTCAAGCCTGTACATTTTACGACTGTCTTGAGTTTTGTGTGTGTGTGTGTGTTTGTTTAAGAGAAGAAAGAGGAGAGAGGGGGGAGGGGGGGGGGGGTTCATGGTCTTTACCGTGAATTGAAATTCAGCATTTATGTAAATTTTTATAATATGATGTCATGAATTTCCCCCCTAAAAGCCTAGGCTAATATGGTTTTTAACATCGAATATCTAACATGTTTGTCGTCAAGGAATCATTTGATAGTTTTTGGATCAGTGTATATACTGTGAGGAAGACTCCTAAATTGAAGTAGCATCCATCCTTATTGCAGGGCCATAAAGAGCACAGTAAAAGGGTTTCCTAGGCCATTACTGAATATAAGCAAGGAATCATTCGCTCAAGTCATGAACAATGCCTTTGGGCAACCTCTGTACCCGCCCTTCGACCCCTATGCTAATTCCATCAACTACTTGCTTGCGGCTTATGTGATTCCTTATGTTGGCCTCACTGGGTATGTTGGAGCCAATCCAGAGTTGCAAAATGCCACGTCTCGGAAGGTAAATTTAAGAAATTATGCCAGGAAAAAAAAAACACACACACACACACATAAGAGAAATGACGGAAATGGTATTTATGAAAGTGGGCAAAGCTTTTTAATTGGGAATGTCACACATTCTTCACAAACAACTGAAGTTGGTGTTGTAATTGCATGCATGTCTAGCAGTTACATTAAATGTTAACTAAGGTATCAAGAAATCCTAGCTATTGGGATAGGAATGAAGATATGTGTTGTATACTTTGTTACTTGATATGGTTAAAGGAGGGAGGGCTTAAAATGGAGTGGATGACAATTTGGATTCAAACAAATTTTGTTATTTTCAACTTTCCTTTCAAAGGAAACCATTCTATTTTCACGCTCTTATTTATTTCACCCAATTTACATAACCATGTTGTTGGATTTTGTATGTACAGCTTGTTGCAGGCCTTTTGGGGGTAGAATCAGGCCAAGACGCAGTTATTAGAGCAATGCTATATGAACGTAGAGAGATGAAAGTGAAGCCATACGCAGTGAGTGTGGCAGAGTTTACAAACCGCATTTCAATGCTAAGAAATAAGCTAGGAAAGAAAGGCCTGAAAGATAAAGGTCTTGAGGTGCCTAGAGTAGAAGGCCCTGAGGGAAAAGTTTCTGGCAATGTGCTAGCTGGTGACAAAGATTCACTTTCATATGCAAGGACTCCAGTGGAAATATTGAGGATAATATATGGTGGAGGTGATGAACATGTCCCTGGTGGCTTCTTCCCTAAGGGAGCACATGGTCTTATAGCTAGATCTTACTTGAAGAGTGCAGTGTAATTTTAGCTTCTCTGTTTTTGTAGGTTCTCTCCCTAAACAGTTTTACCTGTCCAAGAGCAGTAAATTGTAATAAGCAGTCTACTTGTTAAACCAATCAGAAAACTACCTTGTGCTGCATTACAAAATTGGTTATATATATAGCTAAGGCATCAAGCGCAGGATCTCAAAACAAAACAAAACTGAGAATTAATACCATCTAAGCTCATCAAAAATCCAACATCCGAATAGCAGAGTCTATAAATCAGTCACAACAATCATACAACATTATATTGCAACAGAAAAATCTGCATAACAATCTGCTTAACAGTCACAGTAATCACACAACATTTTATTGATGCATTCTGCTGCCTTGTATTATCTTAATTGTGAATCATTGAATTGAATAATAGATACAAAGAATAAAGACACTAGATATTAGCCAAGAAAGAAGGGGAGTGGTGTAATCACTAGTATACAATTCATCATATGAAGAGTCTAGCTGTGCAAGCACTACCTAATTAATGTAATTTGATAGACAATTCCTTGTGGAAATTATTACATCTTTAATCTTTAGCTTTGGCTGAGAAAAAGCCCTTCTAGACTTCTGTGATGATTCAGCAAATAAAGGTGAACACTGCCGGGTCACTATATAGAGAACCAAACTCGGGTTCTGAAAATTTTTCTCTATCCATTTTCAATCCACATTACAAAGACAAAATATTGAGTTCCATCCTCCCAAGATTCAGTTCCCCCCACCTTCTCATGCTCCAAACCAAGGGTCGGGTAATGTGCTGCATACTGTTGAAAAATTGCCATTACTCTAGGCCATTAGTCTTCAGTAAAAGAAGCTGAAAATCGCACATTATCCATTTCCCAAGATATCTTCCAAGATGCGTGTTGGTCCCATATGACCCAAGCTGTTAAAGAAGCCTCGAACTAACACATCCCAAGTAGCAATGTTAGGAAAAATTCCTTTATTTAATATCTTATGAAGATACACAACGGCTTCTTCAATGCCTAACCAATTACAAATGCCCCACAAGAGACTAGTATGCGCTATTATGTCTGGACACATCTCCTTTCCTGCAGTAATGTTATCCAAAAGTTGGATGGCAGTTCCAATCTTACCCAACTTACTGTATGCATGAGTAACTATATTAACTGTAATGGCATCAGGCTTTACTCCATTTACCAACATTTTACCCAAAAGCTGCAAAACCTGTTCTTGCATTCCAATACAAGAAAATCCAGACATAATAGTGTTGTAAGTGACAGAATTCAGCTCCACATTCCTTTCTTCCAACTCCCTTATAAGTCCAAAAGCTTCTCCGAATCTGTTCACCCTAAACAATCCATCCAACAACTCGTTGTATGTTCTGATATTAGGCAAACACTCATATTTCTCCATCTGATCAAGCACACTCATTGCCCATTCTACTCTTCCACCGCCACATAAGCCCTTGATGAATGTGTTAAATGTAATAACAGTCGGAGGACAACCATCAGTGACCATATTTTCAATAAGACGATGAGCTTGGTTAAACATAGACATCTGACAAAGGACATCTACCATAGAGGTATATACCACAACATTAGGATGGCAACCACAATTTATCATCTTGTTCCATGTCTCAGAAGCACCAACCAAATTCCCAGCCCTTGAAAACCCAAATATAAGTGTGCTATATGTGGTCACGTTTGGACGGCAACCATTTTTCTCCATCTGATTACAAATAGATATAGCCTTAGCCATATTCCCATTGGAGCACAAACCATGTATGAGTGTGTTGTATGAGACAATGCTGGGCTTAACTCCCTCCCAGATCATAAGATTCCATAAGCCAAGAGCTTCACCAAGTTTCCCTCCCAAGCAATGACCCTTTAACAAGGAAGTATATGTATGAATGTTGGGGATGCATCCTCTCATAAGCATTTGAGCAAAAACTGCAAGAGCCAAGTCAATATTCCCCATATCAGAAAGACAACTAATAATAGTAGAGTAACTAACGACATTAGGGTCAATACCCTTATCCACCATCTCATTCATCAAATCAAAGGCCTCCTCAATTCTGTATTCTTTGCAAACTCCATTGATCAAAGCATTATAAACAGGCACCACAGGTTCAAATCTCTTAGCTAGCTCCTTTGCCTTATCCACTTGACCAAGTTTACACATAGAAGAGATTATAGTCGTGTAGCTCACTGCATCCGGTGGACAACCCTTATTCGACATTTCCACAAGCAACTTGCGAGCACCATCCACCTTCCCATTCTTACACAAAGCCTTGAGAAGAATGTTATATGTAAACACATTTGGTTCCAGCCCCTCACCCTTCATGTTGTTATACACAGGATTAATCATCTGAAACCTATCTTCACCAAGCAATGCATCCAAAAGGTGATTGTATATCTTAACAGTGGGTTTACACCCAAATTCCCTGATCCTATAAAACATCTTCAAAGCTTGATCAGCCAACCCTGCTCTCCTAAATGAATTCATCACACATATGAACAAATCTTCAGAGCAAGATATCCCTTCAAGCTTCATCTGCTGCAAGAGATACTGAACCCCATCCATTTCACAGTTTCTCCCAAGCTTCTCAATCATGATCTGATATGTCAAGTGGGTGTGTTTGAAAGCTCTAGAATTGGCCAAGGACTTGAAGTATTCAAGTGCCAACACAATATCACGCTCATATTTCAATCTCTTCACTACATGGGACTCTTCAACAGAAGGAACATGAGCGGGTTCGGGTTGTTGGGGATTATCAGGATGGAGAATTGGGTTTGTGTTGAGCACAATTGGGATTGAAGTCTTGCGCACTTTTAACAACAAGGAATACCCATCTCTCAAATACATTATAATATATTCGGATGAAAAAAAAACTAAACCTTGAAACTTCGGATCATAGAAGCGAAAAATCTCAGTGATGATAAAAGAATGGAGTAAGGTCAAGCTGAACAATACTTTTTCAAGTTGCAGAGTGATACCACCTTGAAACCGATAAATACGTTTTCGTTCCGATGATCCCCATTCTCTCTCCGAATTTGAGTTGAGTGCAGCTTCAGAAAGAATGAAGCTTTGGTCAATCCCCACTTTCAGGGTAATTTTTTTTTTCCTTTTTCTTGAAAAAAAATTTTCGTCGGTCATAGTAAATTTTTTAAAAAATGGAATTAGAGTGTCTTTGGATTCCGCCTCCTCTTCTTTAAAAAAGGACCGTCTTTTTTTAGAGTGTTGGAATAATTTTTAGAAAAAAAAATTGTTATTAAAAAAATAATCTTGCCATATTTCATATGCAGGTGATACCAACTTTTAGAAATTAGAAGTATAAATTATTCTAACCATGAGGCTTACCACAGTTGATAGTTAGCTGGGTTCCTTAAGCATCTAGTCAGGAGTTCAATTCCTGATGGCGGTGTGTATGGAAAAGGTTTCATGGTCAAAGGTAATGTGAGCTCTACGCCTTGAGAGGATTAGTCATTACTTCCGACGGTAGATATCCTTAATTTATTTTTTAAAAAAAAGTATAAATGATTCTTAAAGAAATTATCTTTAAAAATAATATTTTATTATTATCAATAATTACAATTCTATCCGGTATCATTTATCAAACTCCCACAAAATTGTCTTCTCGATTTATTGTTTTTTCAATGTGTACTCACTTTTACTTGTGTATACTAATATATTACTTGTTAAATTTAATGTAAGAAAGGGTTTTGAAAAAAAAAATGATAAGATTTGTTGAAAAAATAAATAAAGGAGTTTGAGACTGATGATGAATTTCTTATTACAAAATAAAAAATCTATAGATAAACTTATGAAATTAATTTCCATGTACTAATGGTGAAATTTTTTTTCATTGTCATCTAATCATATATTGACATTTTTAGCAAATGTGATTAAGTCTCATATCCATTACTTGAACAATAATATCAATTAGATAATTTGATTGGATGACAATGTATCAAAATTAAACTCTAAACTTATTTGGTTCACAAGTTCATCAATAAATATTTCTCCTTTCATATAATTTGGCCAAAAATATATTTTTATTTTTTTTTATTCAAAAAAATTTACAAGTACTCTTAATAACTAAGAATACATCTCAAATCGTTTATCGAAAGGTAAAATAATGTTTTCTTAAAGTAAACTCTACTAGAAGTATCACAAAAGAGAAAATCAAAGCAAACCGATTGGTCCAACTAGGTTAATTGGGAACCAGTCACCTACTCGATCTGGTTAAGCTCCTAAACTAGGAAAATTCAAAACTAATCAAAACCAGGAAAAACCCACAAACCAAGCCGATTTGGAACTTTTGATTTTTTTTTAAGTTTAAATACTGATATATTGTGATAGCCACATAGCAAAAAAAAAATGGAAACAAAGAAGGGCACTAACAAAAATTGTTAGGTTATTCTTCTTCTCTTTTTGTCATTCACAGGCTGGTTACTATAAATTTCACTGGTCACTAACAAATATTGTTTTCAAATGCTTTGTGATCGTGTTGTGAGGTTGAAACTAGAGAAATTTTATATGGATTATATTTATTTTTATAGACCTACGAATATTTTTGTGTGTGTTAATTATGTAAATGTTAATGATTTAATATATTTTATTCTAAATAATCATGTGTGTGTGTGTATATATAAAATTTATTGTATTCCGATTGAATCTCAATTAAATTAGTTAGACCTCTAAACCTTTAAATCAGTACCTTGATACCCGATCTGATTTTCTTTACCGTGAAAAATATTAAAAGTAAAAAATAGGCCCACCTTGCCAGTTGATGGTCTGGTATATTTTTGCCCTTGGGTTCTTTTGTTTCTGGGCTTTAGCCTCTATATATTAATCAAAGCCTATACATGAACCAAAAAAGCCCCAAGCCAGTCTATAATTGTGATAACAAAAAATGAGTGAAATATAAACTGGTAATTGGCTTTCAAAATGAGTGCGAATAATTAAAGAGGTGTTTGGTGCTGTTGCTCTCTCGCCCGATCGCCGCAGAGTGTTGCAGTGCGTGATTGCATTGCTTCAACATTTTCAACTGCAACGTCGAATCAGCATAATTACGTAACCTCTTCTCCGAATCTCATCCGCTATTTCTTCTCTTCCAAAAGTATTATTCATTGCGCAACTTCTTTTTTTCTTGTAAATGTGAATCTGATTTTGATGTGATTATAGTTCAATTTTCCTGGTTGAATAGAGATTTTATGCTGATACGTTCTTTGTTTTTTCCTTTTATTTTCTTCTTTTATTTGTAATTTCGAATCTACTCCGAATGTGTGTATTTGAGGTGTGAAAACTGTTCAGTTTCTAATTTTCGATTCGATTCGATTCGATTCAAGCAAATTAACAGGTTTTGGCTTGTTATGAGAAGCTGAGCACTAGTTCTGTACCTTGCAATTAGCTGCCATTTGATTATTTTCAAATGAAGAGATTGCGCTGTGTTTTTCGCATAATTCTGCGTTGAAATAATATTAAAGAGATTTACGTCCGGTGCATCATGTTGAAGTTTGAACATCGATGTTTATGTGGATAGGGAAACTGCAAAAGTGTACTTAGCATGAAATTAGATCTGGATTCTCAATGTTTCGCATTGACCTATATCCAGTTAATTTTTCCATAGTTTAGTAGCTCGACTTAAACATCTTTTAGCTGACCGTTTATTTTGTGTGCGCTTGAACGTGTCATGTGTCTGTGAACTGTACTAATTGTTACTCCCTCCAACTTCAACACGATGGTACCAGAAAACGAATGTACCAAAAAAGTACCAAAAATGTGATTTGATTATTTTGAAAGGGTCATGTGTCTTTTATATTGATTTATGAATGTAACAAAAAAGTGAAAGGGACATTTATTTTGAAACGGATGGAGTAGTTGTTAATAACTTGACTTAGGTTGGAAATTTGGAATTCATGATTTTTCCACCATGTCTGTCAGATCATCTCCCCTTGAGATTACTTATTATTAAAAGCAGCACAATAGTAATAATGGATAATTCCTTATAAATTTAGCTGCATGATTTATTTATTTTTAACCCAGAATCATTCAATTCTATGTCCATTCACAGAAACATATAAGCAAAGTAGACAAGGCAGATATTATGGCTGGACATATTGAGTTGGGTTCATCAGAGAAGAAACCTAGTCATGGAGTGGATGATTTACTGACTTTTAATGCTGAGAATATGCAAAGCAACATGAAAGTTATCTATTACAGGTTTGATGCATTTAATTCTCTGTTGAACACATCCATTTGGCAAGGAGCTTTATGTTAGGGATGGATGGACATTAGTGCTTTTGTTCGTTTCTTTCTCTATCAGTGCACATGCGCATGCACACACACATCCAAAATGATTTGAGGTTGTGACTTGAGTATGGATGCCATGGTAAGGTAATTGATTTTATGTGCAAATAGTCACCAGTGTGCCTGAGATGTATGTAGTATATCCAGAGAAGGGGGGAAATTTGAATAATAATAATAATAATTATACAAATATGAAGTGAACTGTTGTTTTACCTAATCTAATATTCACCTTCCAAACACTTTCTTTGTCTCTGTTGCAGCCGAACATTTTTGTCTATAATTGGTGGAGTTGTTGCTGGAATTTTGGGGTTCACGGGCTTGAAAGGATTCGTCTTTTACTTTCTTCTAATGGCTGTTACTTCACTTGGGCTAGTAGCGAAGTCTAAATTTTCAATCCACTCATACTTTGATTCCTTGAATCGAGTGCTAGTTGATGGCTTTCTAGGTGGTCTAATGGTAGGTTCTCTTTTCACTCCTTTCATTCGTTTTCCTTTGAGCATGGTTTGATACCTGTGTTTAGAACTTGATCAGCATTGATTAGCTATTTGTGAAATTTCAAACAAACTGCCAAAAATGAGGTTTTTCTATGGCTGAAGAGGGAGGAAGAGAATTAAAAAAAGAGGGGGGGGGGGGGTTGAATAAATAAAAGATAGAGAAGTGGTGGATTTCTACAATGCAAATTTACTTAAGTTCTACCAAATCAGTTATAGCTGCTTGAGGTTTGATGAAATTTCATGGACCTCCCTTGTTTCCAAAATTTCTCGAACCTCCCCTATTTTAAATTTTAACATAACATAATCCCTTTTTATGTTTTGTTGGAATGTCAGGCCTGTGGGGAAGACTCGTATAATTTTTCGATTGGTTATTGGTCTGATAGACCTTGTGTAATGGGTTGAACATACATGAATCTTTTTTCTTTCGGCAGAAATTGTGTCATAATGTCTCTTTGTGGGCTGTTTGTGTTTTCTTTCTTTTATATGTGCATTTGTGATTATTTTTAACTTTCTTATTTTAACTTCTGCAGTCATTCGTGCTGTTTTGGACGTATCCTTCTCTTTTATAATATTTGGTAAAGTATGAGTATAACTGCAAAATTTAACTTATTTAGCACAAATTGTTACAAATGGAGAACTTCTATGACTACCATCTAATGGATGGAGTGTGGTGGTTATTAATGGAATGGAATAATAAAAGTGACTTAGTTTATTGTTTGGGAGTTCTACTATTGATAGGGTGGAAAGGAACAACTCGTATTTATTAAGGTTACCTAGACACTAGTTCAATATCATTGGCATCTACTAAAAACACTGCCTATCAAAGATTCAAGATTTTGCTTTTGTTTAAAATTGTCTCGTGCCCGAATTCTTGTTATTATGTTGTTATTCTTTAACAAAATAAAGATTTGCATATGACACTGTTCATATATTTTGATGGAGAATCGTCTGCAAATGTCTTTAAAAAGGCAATTTTTAGCGTCTGTTGCTGCTTGCCTGATTGCATTTACCCCATCTAGTTACTGGATAGCTTCATCATGACTATGTTCGCGGCTGTAAACTTTGTAAGCTCTACTTCAATTAAGTTATGTAATCTCTAATGGGAAGCAATGTCATCCATCTTTTGAGGCTGTTAAATTAGTCTTCGGGAGATTATTCTTGAAGCTTTAGATCGCAATTATCCAAACTTTAACATTCAGCTTGATGTTGCTTCACTCGCAGTTTTCTGTGATGAAACTCTTGATTGACATGGTTTTGCAAATATCAAGGAAATATGGTATACCGGTACTAGAAATCGTTCTTTCTAAGCTTATTTATATGGCTGTTGATTTCTACATTTAACTGTTGCTGTTTCATGGCGAAGATCCTATGAACCCGTACTGCATAAAGAAAATGCTATATTATAATTTAAAGTGAATATTCAAATTGGTCTTTTATTGACATTTAAAGCAACTACAATACATTAAACATTTGTTAGTCGTCTTGAAATTTTAGATATTCAATTTCGGTTATCCAATATTTAAAATGAATACCAAAGTAAACTCTCTATATTTGGACATTGACTTTACCCTTAAATTATTAGTGTTTATTTCAGGCTATAAATGACTAAATCGATGTCTAAATCTTAAAGAGATTAACTTGATGCCCCATCTATCTTGCTGTTTAGCCAGCGGGAGTAACTTTTCCCTAGATAAGTAACCAAAGGTCGGGGGAACTTGACAGTGGCACAAGCAAGCTGAGATCTTATTAGTTAATAGACGCAGGCATTGCCTAGGCATGTATGCCCATACTTTCGCGACCAATAAAACTAGCTGTGCCAGTTGAATTGGCCACTTTTTGGAGGCAGATTTTTTAAATCAAAACGCAATATTAAAAATATAAGGTGCGTTTATTTCTATTTTTTAAAACAAAATATTTTTCTAACTAAAAAAACACTATTTTCAGCTTATACGTAAAATTAAAAAACTGGTCGAAATAATTTATCCTTAGTTTCGAGTGAAAATTGATATAAAAGGGCATTTGTTTCAGCTTGTAAAAAATAAATGTGACTATGAAACTTTAGTAATTGGAAAAACTGAAGGTGCATTTGTTTTTGGTTTTAGAAAAAAAAAATTATAAGACTTAAATTTTTATATTTAAAAATCAATTTTCTTTTCAGCTTATAAAAAAAGATGATTTTTTTTTAAGATTTTCATTATTTTAAAAAAAATTAAAAAATATTAAGTAATTTTTTTGAATGAAAAATTGGTTTTTCACCCTAAAATCCCAAACAAATTCCTCCTTATTTTAATTTTAATTATTTTTAAAAATTATCAAAAAATGCAAAATGATTTTTTCCACAGGATTTACACAATATCATTCAAATGCTACATTTATGAAAAAACCGAATAAAATTTGTAATTTCAATTATTTTAAAAATTCATTCAAATATACGAAATTGATTTTACCCGGATATAATCTCAGCTAAACGGACCCTAAATAGCTTGTAAAAATCACTTTTCTGTATAAAAATGCCCATAACAAATGCATCCATACCGTCGTATCCTCACAAAATCGAATTCCGTGAAGTGCAGAAGTCAAAGAACGCACGCTCTTTTTGACATGCTAGGTAAGTATTACAATAGTTATTATTTTACAACACTTGAAAAAAGAATGAGGTTGCATTACTAAAAATAGGCATGCTATCCGCCGACCCCTCAACTATTCAACTTTCGATTCCGTAAAACTGCCGCTATTGCCCCATTAGAACGCGGTTGATTTTCCCTTTTGTAACTCAGAAGAGAATGCATCTTTCGGTAAATATTCGGTCTTGGTTTTAGATAAGCCAATCATAGTATGCACGATATTCTTCGGGGTCCAAAGGAAACTGCCACAGAAACTTGCAACAATATATATGCTATACACGTTTTAATTTTCAAGCCTGCGAATTTGAGTAGTATTAGATGTATAATGTAATAAGAAGCAGATACCGGAAGATAGAAAGCAAAAGGGGACTACATCACATTTATACTCGTGAGTACATTACAACGCATAGATTCCTAAT
This sequence comes from Dalbergia cultrata, assembly GCA_031216105.1. NCBI lineage: Eukaryota > Viridiplantae > Streptophyta > Magnoliopsida > Fabales > Fabaceae > Dalbergia > Dalbergia cultrata. Next base: position 74,973 of record JAVHNL010000296.1, on the reverse strand, counting down.
TTGCTATGAAACATTTCCAGACATTATTGGAACCCAAAAGTTCTTCCATACAACAAAAGCATCACAATTTATTTATAGGGCATGCACACAGACATATTTCTTACAAGCTTCTGTTTTACCACCAACTTAAGTTCTAAGTTCTAGCAAGTACTGATGTACAAAAACATGCCCATGCTCTTAGTTATTTGCATTCACATGCATATACCCCGCTGTTGTGTATGGAGGCAATTATGAACATTTTATCGGTTTAACATAGTTCACAACAAATGGCTTGCATGTAATGTAAGGACCAGGAACTGAGTTAAGATTAAGTTAGAGTAACATCACTCACCAACATTTGAGGTATCCTAAGGAAGGCAAAGGACAAGGAATATAAAACAACTGAGACTGTTGTTGCAGTAATCAAATTGGATACAAGCCGCTTGTTGTCTTTGCTGGGCACAAACGCCATTTTCAGTGTATTTGTCAACTCAAAAAGCCTATAAGAAATCTGCAGGCAAGTATAATGTTAGAATAAATCAATTTCATTTTTTTTCCCTTTGACAAATTTTTTTTTTAAAAAAAAAAAAACTCCCCATGTGTTGTTTACTTACTGCTACATATATGGAGGTAGTAAGCATGAAGTTCAACATTGGGTAGCCTGGGATCAGGGAAAGTAACAATTTAGGTTGCCCATCTGGAACACCCGACCTAAAATCAATCACAGACATAGAAAGTATTCATTACTAGACATGAAAAATGAATAGTTACACACGTACAAAAGTTGCATCAGGCATGCACACCTAAACCATTTTTATGTGTACAATTATGCATGGATGTATGCAGGACATTTTCCCCTTTGGACATTTAGTATGAAGATAGAATAAAATTGGTAATTGAAAAGCTACAAGTTATTGTAAAGTAAAATCTCTTCCACCCTTGTGGTCACTCATCCAGCAGTCTAAAATCCTCATCCACCAGTTTTAGTCATGATGTTAGTGAAAAATTCATTAATAGATGGTTTAATAAATTTATAAAAATATATTTATCTATTAGTTATATACACCACATTAGGAAGTTTCAACTATACGCATGAATGTATGTGTACAGTATCTAGCAGTGCATCAGCACAGGCTGTAAGCAAGATATCAGCTTCTGAATACCTTAGCCAAATATGGATCTGGGAAATGTAAGTCTCCAGTGTAACCTTTCCAAGCCATCTAGTTGAGAGTAAAAGCATAAGAAAATTAGTCAACAAACAACTAATCTTCAAGAAAGTAATGTGTTACAGAATTCCGCATGTGTGCTTGAGTTTGTGTGTTAATGCACAAGTTAGAGACATGAATAAAAGAGAGCACTTCTATAAAGAAAGCTTACGCAAAAAGGGTCAATGTGTAGCTACGAAAACTTTGAGTAACATTTCTCAAGCATATGTAAACCCTGTTAAATAAAAAAATGGCACATTAATAACGAAAGAAAGGTATTGAATAACTAATCAAGGCCCCAAAAAATGAAGGAAACATTCATGTACGTTATGGGAATCCATGAGGTATAAGGATGGTATTTATTGTATGTAAGCTTGTCCATCTTGTATATGTACTCAAACCATAAATAGCCCACCTAGAAGATAACTCAATTGGTCAGGGCCATAAAATAGTACAAACCAAAGGTGTACTAATATAATAATACCATTAAAAAATATAATACCAGAGAAGATATTAGAACAACAGCAGCTTTGATTGATATTCTGCACTTGATTTCTGATTCCTCCAATTTTTCCATCCATCTTTCAACCTATAATACCTTGTGACGGTCATCAACATACTCAACTTACAAAGGAAAAAGAAAGAAAAGAAAACAGAAAGAAACCAGAGGTATGTTCTAACTTAAGAATTATCACTCAATCACAGAGAGGATGGAGGAAAGTATTATTATTATTATTATTATTATTGCAGAAACATAAAATTAGAAACTTACAGTTGGATGAAAATATGCATAAATCATTCCAAAAATCCATATGTAGCGATCAAGCCCTGAGCGGAAATGCCATTCATGCAAGCGTGAAAACTGTGTTTTTGAAGCAGGATCAGTATAACCTGCAAATTTAAAGAAACATTCCACTCATCATGATCTGCAGTGCTTTCAGTTTCAGGTGTAAAGTAAAACATCCAATGCTACTAACCGAGCAAGAAAGTAAATGGACTCCAAACCCACTCAAAGACTCCAGGTATCTCCCATATGAAGATAACAACAAGGAAGCAAGCAATGATTTTGACAGCAATGATGGAACCAATCTCATTGTACTTGTTGAGAATACCAAGTGCCCCATAAACCATAAGAGTGAAAAGAGTGTGCATGGGGCAGATGTAGTATAACACATAACTGTTGTTAAGCACAATACAACAGAACAATACCAAGAAATTAAGCCGCCACATCATCTGCTCAACCAGAATATGTAAGGAAGACATCACAGTTAGTACAGACAATTTTTTTTTTTTTAATTAAAAAAGGAGAAGCTTCTAGTTCTAGGAAATAGCATACCTGAGAAAACCTTGCTAGGCTGAAATCTTTACGAACATAATAATATGAGAAGTTCCCAAACCCAGTCATCCAAACATATGCAGCAATGAAGACACGGATTGCATTATAGATTTCAGATGCAGCAAAGTAATGGTACATCAAAAACAAAACCTGTGACAGATATCAAATGGTAAAAATGTGGAATGTTAAGATGTTGAAGAATCAGAATATCTGATGAAAAAATTTCAGACCAAAACAAAATTGTGCCTCTTTATACTAAATGTATTAATTCTGGATTCCTAATTGATAGTTCAGAAGTTGCATAGAAACTTTTTCATCATAAATGATGAAAGACTACGTCAGTGATATCAATTGAAGAAGGAACCAACCTGCATCCAGCCTTTCCATTCTTCAGTCTGATGCCTATTTAAGTAAAGTATGGATTTCCCAGACAATGCTGACTTGTCGTGATGTATCTTAAAGGATGTCATTGCCGAAATTATGATGAGGAGAAAATACAGGAATAAGAAGAGATCCCTATTGTAACTCTGCAAAAACAGATGGTTGTAGACAAAGAAATCATGAGCAATGCACGGTGGCCATATGATAAGGCAAGTTTTCCAAAGATATACACTAATCCTTTCATGGAGAAAGAATAACCAACTTGGAGTACAAAGTTTTGCCAGTCTATAGTCATTAACGTAGAGGAATTGCTAAGGTTGTAAATTGTATGTCTTGATGCGACAAATAAGTCACTCCTTTTCTTTTAACCTTTTCTCTTCTTTTACCTTCAGTTATCTGGATTCAATCCTTAGTCAATTTGTTTTTCAAGAAGAATGCTTTGATTGTGCTTGGGTTTTCCTCACTTCAAATGGAATACCTTTATTACAAAATTATGAAAATTCAGGGGAGGTCTAAGCAAGTTTTCAAAACAGAGGGGAGCTTCATGAAAAATCAGGGAAGATTGAGATTGTCCTACCAAATTCTTCTTAATTTACGAACTTCAATTTTTCAGCTTATGTCACTTTATTCTTATCGAGCAAAAAATAACCAACAATTTGTATTTTCTCTCTGCTATTAGTTTTACCATTTGAATTCATAAATGAATTATATGATTTTCTTTGACCTGGCATAAATGAATTATATTGGTCTTACATTTTCTCACAAATAAACGGATCTCCAATAATTAGGAAGTATCATGATAAAAATGCTAATAAGTGTTGCAATCCTCTCCTATTTAACTGTTTAAAACCTAATATAGGAAAACCGAATGATGGTGTGCTTAACATGGCTACATAAACAACAGAAATACAAGTGCAACAAAAGATGCAATTATGGAGAAACACTATGAAGACAACAGTTGGGATCAAGCTATAAGGCCTAGCAAACATGCTGCAATGTTTGCTTTCTATCATAAAGTTGGAGAGTGCCCAACAATAGATTGTTAAATACAAAAAGAAAGGTAACGTAATATAATTATTTAAGTATTAACCTTTGTTGATGAACCAAAGAAATCTGTACGATCGCACAAATAAAAGTAAGCCAAAAGGAGACCAAATTCAGACCTGTAGCAGTGAAAGAGTGAATATACAAAATAAACGAAATATTTCTCTTATCACATAGTCAGTAGCTTGATAGACATATATGAAATATTCTTCTTTTATCACATAGTTCACATACATTGCTCTAAGTGTCAAGCGGTTTTCAATCAGGAAATATTCATCCATCAAAAGGAATCTGAAAAAATATATAACATAATACCAAGTTAGTAAGCCTTAGTTTAAGCCAAGACAGAGGTACAGAACCACAACTTAAGCAAGCAAGAACAAGAGGACCACAAGTTACAAACCGGAATATTGATGATGAGGCTGTTAAGCTTCGAACTTTTGGGGGTGCTGACTGTAGTGCTCCTCCCTCTAATAAAACTGCTCTGTCTTCTTCTTTCACAGCATCACTGCTCACTTCAACTAAGCTAATGTCCGAGTGCCTACTAGAAGAACAACCAATAACTTCCATAAATAACACTGCTAATAAGTTTTTGATTTCCTTGCCTCTTAGCAGTTACACATCGAAAGAAAAAAAATAAAATAAAATAGCACTCAATGGAGAGTCGTCAAACATGTTTTTTCTCTCCCAGCAGAACTAAAACTCTGCCAATAATCAGCTCTTAAAGCTTAATCTTTATATGAAAAATACAATTATAAAATATTTTAAAACAATAAACAAAACAAAAGTTGCATTAGCATTTACGCATGTTAGCGTAACTGTTCAAAGAATATATAGCATTAGCATTTAACAACTATGATTATTCTCAAAGAGTTGCAGACACTACACTCATGTAAAATGCAAGTATTCTAGCAGCAAAGCGCAACTAAATATTCACGATGCTAAAGAATGATCGGTCGAACTTACGCTTTGGACGATGCAGAATTTTTCCGATACTCCAATATCTCCGAATAAATCCATGCCACAATGACCGGAATGATCCCAAGCAAGAACGAGACCTGAAAGCATCAGATACAAAACCAACACCACAATGAAAAAAGATGAAAAAATAATAATCGAATTAAAACAACTGAAAAAATGACAACACATCAACGAGCATTAACATAAACACGTCGAATTGCACTGTTGCGACAAGCATAACACAGTAAACTAGTAAACTAGCAGTGAAGATTTCCGAATCGGTGCAAGATCTGAGAGCAGAAGAAGAAGAAGAAGCTGGAATCGAAGACGTACCTGACCGGGAGTTACAACACTGAAGATAACCATTTTCAGGAGGAACGAGAATCAGAATAGAGTTCCGATGCAACGGAAGTTACAGGAACTGAAGCAGCATTCGAAGGAGAGAGGGATTTGATGCTGATCCAGCACCAGATCTGTGCGGAAAGAAGAAGTGTGAGCCCTAGTTTTTGACGAAAATTGGAATGTGAATTTTTTGAATATGCGAAATGGTGGTTGGGTCTCGTGAATAGAAGAAGAGAGAATGGAGTGGCTGTGTGAGAGGGATAGGAACTAACAACAACTCAGCGTCTGTGTCGTGGAAGGTGAAAAAACCGAGTGCTCGTTTGAGGGAGACGTACATTATAATCCTTATTAAATAATTAATAATTATTTCACAATTTTGCTTGTTTTCGCTTTTTTAATTATGAAAGAGCCATTTCATCCGCCAATTAAATGCTTAATTACATTCCAATCAATCAATAAATAAAATCTTAATTACTACATAAATTATGAGCTGCACTTTCAATGTGTGAGTATAACGCGGTGATGATTGATGGGATGGGACAACGCGGTCATATACTACTCCCTATATCTATAATACAACTACAAGGTTATGCTTAGAAATTCTGACGAGAAATTCATTAACAGTTTCAAAAACAAAATTAAAAGATTAAAATATTCGTTGTAATTATACTCATATTTATTTATTTGCTCTTATTATAAATATGCAAGTAAAATAAATAAAAGATAATTCATACTTTTTAAAATATAAAAATGATTTATATTTAGATCAAATAAAAAATCTAAAAATAACTTATATTATATTAGATAATAGGGAGTATTAATGTACTAATAATATAGTAGGACAGAATAATGAAAATAAGGAAAACAAAGAAGAGGATCTGACTTGTGTCTGTTGTTCACTGTCAAATTTTGAGCTGGTTAGGAAACTAGGAAAGCGTGTACGTTACGACCGACAATTCAAATTTAACTCCATTAATTGGAATTAAATTCTTTCCTAATGTACTGCAAATGGTTGAGGTTGAGTTCCATTATTCTCCCATAAATAATTCTAATTAGTTAATGTGGGCAATATTTGTATGGTGTATGAAGAAGGCTGCCTTTCTTCTTCTTTTTTTATTTCCTGGTACAGAGGAGAAGGTTACTTTAGTCCTTTTAAATGATGAAGATTTGACCATGAGACCTAGCACAGTTGATAGTTAACTGGACTTATTAAGCATCTAGTCAGGGGTTCGATTCCTGATGGTGCATATGAAGAATGTTTTATGGCTAGAGGCAAAATCCATTTATGTGAGGTCTACGCCTCGAGGGATTAGTCATTGTTTCTGACGGTAAATATCCTTGATATATTAAAAAAAAAAATGATGAACATCGACTCTACAACTTTCCAATTGGAGAGCATAATCCATTTGTGGTTTGTGGATATCAATTTGTCAACGGGCATGGAGGAAGGGCGTGTCCCCTTAGTCGTTTCAGGATCACCGACACTAGTACTCTTTTTTTTTTTTTTTTTGGTCCAGGACACTAGTACTTTTACCCTCTCCGTTTAGGGTCCAATCCCCGTGCGACCCACACCTAACCCACTCATTTGCGATTGCAATTGTAGTCTCCACAAAATATAACGCTTGGTCTGTGGACTTGACACTTGTGAATGCCGCAATATAAAATACCCCACCCAATCCCACCGTACATTTATTCCTTTCGGAGATTTTCCTGTGCCCGAACCCGGAAAAGAAATTCCTCTGATTTTCCTTTCCTGAAAGCCTTTTTTTTGGGTCGAATTTCGTGGATGCTTTAATAAAAAGGCGACGGTGCCCACGCATATTATGTATTAAGCCCATATAAACTTTCAGGCCCAAACATATGCAAATCTTTGTTGACAGTTGACTAACACCCAACTCTCATTTTTCTTTTCGATTTGTGTTTGTTTGCGGATGAGGGGGAGGAGAACGAGGGAGAAGTTCTTCTTTTCTGGCCTGTGATTCCCTGTCATAAATCGCTTGATATGGGCATTCAATCCACCGAGGAAGAGATTGTTTTATGAGCTTCATTACTGGGCCTGTCTGCCTGGTATCACCTTCATCATCTCCAGCTGTCCTCCGGGAGAAAAATAAAAATAAAAACCGCAGCTGTCCTAATTTGAAATTTACTGAATCCATCGTTGTCAATTTGTCAATGAAGGCCACTATCACGAATTGCATTTCCCCAAATTTTTTATATAATTATATTCCGTTTTGGGGGGCAGAAAGCCAGAAAAAATAGAAAACGTAATGATGTTGATACCAGATTTTTCTCTTAAAACATGTAGTGACCGAATTGCCGGTCCATGTCTCCACCCACTTTTGCTTCATTCAAGATTTTGGCTGTGCCTGCCAGTTAAATTACTAATTATTGAGAAAGACAAAGCAAGCACTGAAGAAGAAAATCAAGGACTTCAAAGGAGAAACCCGCAACCAAAGGGAGGGAAGGCAATTGGTTCATTCAGTATCCATTCGCATTGAAGGCAGAAAGTACAAAAAATCAAGCGCAAAGGCTAATTATAATTACGCCTAGGCCCTATCCCGGCCAAACCCAGTACCAACCAGCCCTGTTGTCAAAGCCAAACATTCAAACGCCTCCCTAACTATTTTCCGCATAAAAGCAAAAAATATTCACTCACAATAGACCAAATATAGGACAGACCCGAAAAACGTATTAAACTTTTCTAGTGACTCGTCCATCCAGCATTCACACGCCCAATAAACATTAAGCACCCATCAACATGTAACAGCAACAAATAAATTCTAACTAAAAACAGTTATGTAAAGCAAGATATCTACCAACAATTTCAAGGTATCAGAAATTGCAATGCACAAGATCTCTCAGACCTACAACGTACCTAAGAAGATAAAATTGAAGTCTGCAAAATTTGTTTTGCCACGTGTTTTCACCAGCTCTAAAGAGTCCTCCATAATCCACTATTGACTACGCACTGAACAGATGAAACTAGAAAGCCTAGTAAGTGTTGCACCATCAAATTACAAAAGGGCGAGAAACAAATCCATAAACCTAACTTATCCTTTCTGATATGAGTTTAAAGGACAGAGGCTGATATGTTAACCTATGGTTGACTTTATAAATCCTCCACATAGATTGGACCCAACTCTATCGCTTAGAGGGTCTCTCATCATCTTCTCCTCCATCATCATCATCATCATCATCATCATCAGAATCATCTTTGTCTGACCTCTTTCTCTTCGATGGAGCCTCATCCTTCTTGCGATCATCATCATCCTCATCATCCTCAACGCCTTCATCTTCCAACTCGCCATTCTCCTCTGGTTCAAAATCACTTGATGCTTCCTCCTCCTCAGCAGCGCCTACAGGGCGAACAAGGTACTCTGTTCCCAAGTCCCCCTAAAAGCTTTTTTGTGTCAGAGTAATTCAAATGAAGGAGGACACACAGCAAAACACAGTCACACTTGCAGTAGATTGACAATACAATAGGAACAACAAAATTGATGCAAACAGCTACGATTTATGTCACCTGACTTCATTTCCAAGCTCAGTTAAAGATGGTAAATCTAGAAATTTTTCTTTTTTGAAAAAAAAAAAAAAGGAATTCTTCTCAACAAACATAATCTGTTTTGTTATTCTACAATTTAAAAAAAAAGAGTCCGTGGCAAGGGTAAAGATGTAAGCAACAAATGTTCTTTAGTGCTTTGCATAGAAATATTAAATATAAACTTGATTCTATTCCACTGATTCTCGAACCCCCCACATCATAAGCCTGAATTGCTGAAAAATCAAGCAATCCATGCTTGTTCATTCTATTATGCACATATCAACAGACAGGAATTTCTTTGTTTCCCCCCTCAGATGGCTATCATCAATAATATACGAGAAGGAAAATATTAAAAATAATTAATACTGAAGATTTAAGCATTTAATGATGTATTACAGACAAAAAAATAAAAAAGAGTCACATGAATGTCCAAAATCCTCAATTAAATTTAAAACTATGCTATCAAATCAATAATTGGGAAGATAGAGGTGAGCCAAGATCTAAAGGCTGACCCTAATTCTGACTAGCAGTACTGCGACTAACAGTACTGACTGCACATAATCCTGAAACAGAAATCCTACTTAAGACCAACACAACAACCAGTTCCACAAACAGGTTCTATAATCTTTTCGCTCTGTAAAATTTTATTCAAAAAAAGTGTTATTAAAAAACTAAGAAAGGAAGAAAGGTCTTGCTTGACAAATAGTCATAAACGGTTAAACGAACAACCTAGAGAAGAAATCATAGCAAATAACAGATTCAAAATAAAATCAAACTAAAAATAAAAACAAACGAGTAGAGTGAAAATTGAGGAGTAAAAGATAACATACAATCTAGAATCCAGATAAGCGAAGGCTCCAAAACTGTAACAGTAACAACAAATTTATCAAATTAATTAAACAAATATAAGTTAATTACCGCTTCCTCTTGCTCCTCTTCCTCATTCTCATCATCGTCGTCGTCGTCGTCGTCATCATCGTCAGGATCACCACCATGCTGGCCGTCACCTCCTCCCCCTTCTTCATCATCTTCATCATCGTCGTCGCCGCCGTCAGGAGCATCGTCGTCTTCCTCATCATCATCCTCCTCCTCTTCGTCGTCGTCGTCATTGTCGTCTTCGTCATCTTCTTCGTCGTCTTCATCTTCATCGTCTTCTCCGTCGTCTACTGCCTCCTCAGAGTCATATTCATATTCATCTTTGTCCTCATTCAAAGCGGTGGCATCGTTTTCCTCCACATGCTCCTTCACTTCCTCCGTGACCTTCATCTTCCACCTCCGAGAAATCAAAACAATTTCTGCAGAATTTCTTTTTTTTCGAAATTCTTGTTTTAACTAGGAGGGGGAAAAAATCGATCGAAAATCGAACACGAGAAAATGGAGGAAACAAGAGTTAGCAGCGTCTACCTTCGTTTCCCCAGTTGCTCTGCAAGCACTGATCTGAGCCGTTGAAACACGAATTCACGAGGATCGATGAGGTGGCATGCAATCGGACGGTTGTGGTAAGAGAATTTGTATTTCAGTGAAGATAGTGTGATTGCGCCTTGCGGCGCTCTCTACCCCTGTTTTGGTAGTCACGTGAGTCACGTGATATTGGAGTTAGGGTTTCTGTCAATCCGGATCGCCGTTCACCCGGCAACCCAATCATTCAAGGATGAAATGACAATAAAAAACTTCCATTTTTTTTTTAGAAAAATATTATTTGTACTCATTATGCATGGGACACCATATCGATTCATATCTTATTCACCATTAAATTGAATGTGGATCCCACTGGAATGAGGTCTATATCTCATCTAATGATGGATGGGATATAAGTCGATCTGATTAATACCATGTATAGTGAGTCTGAATATATGATTATTTTTTTTATAGTATGCAAAAAAATCTTCCTTTTAATTTTAGGATTTAATTTTATTATTGTTTTCCTATCCAGGTTGCAATTTTACCACTTTCCATTTTTCCTTTCTTTATTTTAATGTTTAGTAGATTAATTTATTTTTTTTATGCTTTACAAATTGGATTTATTTGGTACAAAAATTGGATTTGTTTTTTTGCACACTAAACATGCAATTATCCTATTAGCTTCGGCCTCCAAACATCTTATTTATTTATTTTTTTCAAATTTTAGAGCACCACTTCTGAGAGATTTGGGAACCCTCCCAATAGCATTTTTTTATACACATAAGTTTTAGGATCAAATCTAGAATCTCATATTTAAAGGACCAAGTCACTTTCACTCGATCCAACACTTCATTGATAATATATCATTTATTACATGTTAAATTCCTTTTGCAATAAGATGTAGCCTTTTAAATGTAAGTGGGGAACATTTACTTCATAAGTAAGTGTTATACACTTATTTCATTTTATAACTCGTCGTCCACAATAAATTATAATCAAATTTCTTTTGCATTCACATATTATAACTTTCCATGAACCAAAAGAAAAGTTATAATTTTCCAATCATCTAGCATATTTTCAAATTGAAGTGACCATTTCCTGTAATTTTTTTGGTAAATATTTATGTGAGTTTTTAGACATTTTTAAGATATGTAAATGAATTAATTATAATATTTCAATTCACTTATACAAAAATAATTTATAATCTGTTTTTTTTTAAGATATTGTTGTTAGATTATTTTTTTTTCAAAGACAATACCCTTATTTTAGTTCCTCTAAATTTTCAAGTTGGTCAAATTTTTTTCCCATAAAAAATAAACTCAATTGATCTATGTAAAAAAATATATTTCAAATTAATTCCTGCAAAATTGAATAATCAAACAAATTGGTCTTTATAAAATTAAATAATCATACAAGTTAATCTCTATGTTAAGTTACTAATTTATCCAACAATTCATTTTTATACAACTAATTTGAGAGATTTTTCTTACAGAGGTCAATTTGTTTGACTTTTTAATTTTACAAGGACCAATTTAAAAATTTATTTTTTATAGAATCAATTTGTCAGCCTTTAAATTTTAGAGGAAGTAAAATTGAGGTTTTGTCTTATTTAAATTTACCTAAAACTTATTTATAGATACTAATAAAGTTAACAGACACATTGAGGTATACGGAAAATACTCATCGACACTTCTTGATGTGACAGCATTTCTTTTATTACATAAATTATTAAATATTTCAGATGAAAACTATTTTTTTCCCGTTTATTTTAAATTAGCTTATACATATTATACTTTTTATAAGAACTATATCTTTTATTTGCTGAATTTAATTTGATAAATTGAGTTTTACAATGTTACATAATCAAATTATTCTATATGTATTACTTTATAAATATTTAGTGTGAAGGTCAATCATATTTGATAATATAAGGCAATATGATTGGATAATGATATAAAACATTCGATACATCAAAAGAAAATTACATTCAAATTTAAAAGGCCAAAGTATTTATCTCACAAGTCTTTGACTAGAAATCAAGCACAATATTTTATCTAAGAAATCAGACACAATATTCTATTCAATCACACTAATTGAATAAACTCTCATTGACCTAATGATTTAGAATATATATTATAAAGTTGATTTGAAAATTTCGAATCCAAATTATGAAAATAAACACAATAATCTCACAAGGCTGGTACATGCTAGACCTTGTGTTTCAAGTGGCTCCCAGCATACAAATTAGGAGAGTCGTCAATGTAGCTTAGATTAGTACGAACGACCAATGCCTTAGGTACGAAGAAAACGGGAAAAGGCTTAAACATATCCAAGGCACGGTAGGCAAGGCAACTGGCTTATACGTATACATTGGCCTATATTATTAACTTAAAAAGCAATAGAAATTCCTGCCCAAGGTGAAACCAGAAATTGGATTGCACAAGATCTACCGACCTACAAGGTACCTTGAAGATAAAATTTAAGTCTGCAAAATTTGTGCTACCACAAAATTTCACAAGCTCTCTACAAGAGTTCTCCATAATCCCACTATTGACTATGGACCCACCAGACTAAACTAGTTACCCAAATAATGCTGCACGACAACAATACAATTGAGCAAGAAATAATTTCATGAACGTACTTATGATTTGTCTGAGATGTGTTTTAAGGGTATGTTGACCTATGGTTGATTTGGTAAATCCACAAACAGAGATTGGTTCCAACTCTATCGCTTAGAAGGTCTCTCATCATCTTCTCCTCCATCATCGTCATCTGAATCATCTTTATCCGACCTCTTTCTTTTTGATGGCGCCTCAGCCTTCTCACCATCCTCATCATCTTCGCCTTCATCTTCCTCTTCCTCCTCGGCATTCTCCTCTGGCTCAAAATCACTAGATGCTTCCTCCCCTTCAGCAGTACCTAATGGGCGGACAAGGTACTCTGTTCCCAAATCCTCCTAAACGGCAAAATTGAGCTATACATAAAGTCCATTGGCAATACAATAATGGAGCAACACAATACATGCAAATGACAAAACAGAGACAAGCTCAGTATTTCTTTTAGCGCACATTGCTGAAAATTCAGGTAATCCAAACTATGCAATTTAAGGGACCATCCATTATATAATGCACATATCAAGTAAACACTAAACAGAATTTTACTCTTCCCAAAACGGATATCATTAGTAAGACACAAGAACAAATCAGCAAGCAAATCAAAATATAAATGGAGGAAACATATAAGGTCAAACACATTACCAAAACAAAAAAAAAACATACAGGATCAAACAATAATGCGCACTAAATAATTGATCATTTCATGATAAACACATAAAAGAATGCACAGATCCACGGATTCCCAAAATCCTCAAGAAGTAAATTTGAAAGTGTGCTATCAATTGATAATTACGAAAATTCAAATGAACTAAGATCTAAACTCTGACCCTTTTAATCTCCCTGTATAGATTTTAAGATGGGACAAAGTGACTAACAGGACCCATGCATACAACAATTCTGAAACAGAAATTCCATTTAGGACTGATATAAGAGAAAAGGACATCGTAGGGAGAGGATAAACCTTCACGTTACGAAGAAAAATGTCAAATACAATGCGCAGTATAATAATCGTAACAACTGAAGCTGCTGCAGCTTTTAGAAACAGCTATTCCTATAAACAGGTGTATATAATCTATTATTTGAAAAAAAAATAAATCAAAATAAAACTGAGAGAGGCAGCAATCAAGCTAGAAAATAACCCCTAGCTTAGAACAGGCTCATAATTGAAAAATCAAAAATTAATTTAAAAGCAAATAATTAAAAACAAATCAAGTGATATTGAGAAATAAAAGATAATAAAAATCGAGAATCAAGATTAATGAAGGCTCCAAAACAGTGACAGTTTCAACAAATTACGAAGCTAATTAAGCAAATATAAGTGAATTACCTCTTCACCTTGCTGCTCCTCCTCGTCGTCATCATCGTCGTCGTCGTCGTCGTCGTCGTCATCGTCGTCAGGATCACCACCGCGCTGGCCGTCACCTCCTTCTTCTTCGCCGTCTTCCTCATCGTCGTCTCCGCCGTCAGGAGCATCGTCTTCTTCCTCATCCTCCTCTTCATCGTCGTCGTCACCTTCTTCGTCGTCGTCGTCTCCGTCGTCATCTTCATCGTCTTCTCCATCGTCTACTTCCTCCTCAGAGTCATATTCGTCTTCATGACCATCCTCATTCAAAGCGGCGACGTCGTTTTCCTCCGCCTGCTCCTTCAGTTCCTCCGTGACCTTCATCTTCCAAATCCAAATCCAAAAAATTCACAAAAACTTTGATAGATTTTTTCTTTCGAATTCCTTGTTTGAAAGAGAAAAAAAATGGATCGAAATTCGAGCAGGGGCGAATAGAAGAGACAATGGATGCTACCTGCGCTCTTCGTTCGTTCCACCCCAGTTGCTACTGCTACACTGATCTCAGCCGTTGAAACAAGAATTCACGCGGATCGATGACGTGGCAAACAATCGGACGGTCACTGTAAGTGCAATATGTACTTCAGTGCAGACAGTGTGATTCGCCCCTGCGCCGCTTGCTACTCCATTTCCACTGTCACGTGCGTCACGTGCTTCGAAGAGAGAAAACGTATCTGGAGTTAGGGTTTCCCTCTTCGGGTCATTGATAGATCCATCCCGGATCGGGCAACCCACTCGTATCCCTCATCGATTGATGCATAGTGTCTTGGGCCTGGTCTCTCTCTGCCCGACTAACAAAAACATACAGCACCCTATATATAGATATATAATTTTCAAGTTACATTGATATAATTTTAAGTACAGTTACATTACTTATAATTTTTAATAAAATTAATTTTTTATTAATCTAATTATTAAATTATAATTACATATTATAAAGATTATTTATTTTAAATTTCATAAAAATTAAACATTAATAGCAATGCAATCATGTAGCTCATATTTTTATTTGTTTTAAGTATGTATATTATGTTGATTTTGATGTATATAAAAATTACACCAAATATTGTTAGATTAATTTGAAATTTTACCGGCTTAATCTATACGATGTGAATTTCTAATCCAATGATGGGTTTTGTAAAAATTTACACCAATAAAAAGTTATGCAATGGTGTAACTTTGTTTAAAATTACACCGGTGTAATTTTGTTGTAACTTGATCTTAATCTATATATATAGTATTGTTATATGTACTAATGTAGTGTAGAACACCATGTCGATACATTTTTATCTATCATTTAATAAAATGTGGTTATCAAATTAAACGTGGTCCACACCCCATCTAATGATGGGTAGGAGTGTGTTGGCATGATATCCCACAAATGGTAAATACAAATAACATTTCTCATATATATATATATATATTGCTGTATTGGGGAGATTATTGTTAATATAATCCAAACTGAATAATATTTTATAGTATAAATTGTAAAATTGATCAATATTTTTTGTTAAATATAATTTTTTGTATGATTGTTGATTGACATATAGAATTAAATAAGCTTGCTCTGTGTTAACTAATTCAATTCTTAATATAGACAATCTAATGACTGGACTAAAATTAAGTTATTTTAGAAAGCGAGTTGGATAAGGATCTAAATCAAAATTTACTTATTTTTCAACGTATGTTTAAGCTTTTAGAAAGCGAGGCGGATAGGTTATTAGTCCAATTATATATTAAGTGGTCAAATTGAATATATATATATATATATATATATATAAAGAACCAAGCTATTTAAAATTCTACTTTATGAAAATTACATTTAGATTTAGATTATAATCTAGTATACTAGAGAAATTCTATGGAATGCAAACATGATTTTTATTTTATAACCGTTCCACATATGGACCAATAAAAATATCTGTATAAATTAATCATAATGATATATAAATATTAATTTTTCAAAATTTAATTGTGTAAAATAGTACATAAAAAAAGAATCTTTTTTTATCATCTTGAGTAAAGGACAACCCCTCCCGTGAGAAATATATATCATATTACAAAAAGAAATGAATCTCATTAAATTTTGTTTAATAAACAAAAGTTTAGGTTGATAAGAAGACCATGTCTAATCTTGTGTTAGGATTCACAGCATGCTTCAAGATACATTAAATTAAAAGCTTATAATGATGCTTATGAATCACCCACTAATATATATATAAAGGAAAGACAGAAAAAACTAACCTAAGTTATCATGGTACAAGATAAGTTAATCCCGTTGGTCCTAATCAACCTTTATTAGCAATATGTCTTGAAACGATGCATGAATAAAGGTTTGATCTTTCGGCTAATACTTGATTTTGAGTTTAAAGATTGAGAAGCAGCAGAATCAATAAACTATTATCGCAAGATCTGTGGACAATTTTAAGGTCTAAAAGTCCTTTTCAATTAGCTTTGTGGAAGGTCCTTTAATAAAACTCTTGGATATTAAAACATAGGAGAGAAATTTAGATAAAAACAGAGACAAATATTTCTGAAGTCTATGATCTGCTGTTCTCTACCCAAAAAAAAGAAAAGAAAAAGAGAATGCACTGCTCAACACTCACCCAACCCAACTTGTATGAATACAGGTTTTATCGCATGACAACATCGGTGATTTGGTGTATTTCAAAAGACGATATTCGCAATTCGCACCTCTCAGAGACTAACAGTACGACACAATCATTATACACAAATACAGCCGCAATTTACCACACGCACCTTTTTCTTTAAAAAAAAATTTGTAAAATCCTTCTTTTGGGCAAATAATAATTCAGGTTAGTGGAAGGAAAAGCGGATCCAGGCCCATTTTCATACAAATTAGGATATGCCGTGCGGTAGTTGCTCATGATGTAATTTCCAAAAAGAGATAAAAGGCCCTCTTGGATTGGTGGGTATTTAACCACTGTAAACAAGTTGCAATAATGATAACAATCTTAAAGAACTTTAGTTGCACATCTCTATATGAAGTTGCATTAAACAAAAATTCTTATCCAAAAACGCTTGTTTAACAAATCATTGTATACATGAAAAAAAAAGGTACAAATTAATATCAAACTCTAGTAACTTTTTTAAGATATCATTGTAGACAGGTTAAAAGCCCTCTCCTTTCAGCCTACTCCTTACTATAAATTGGCCCAATAGCATTCAATTTTGTGGGGTCAAACTCGATCATTTCATAGTTCATTGCTTCCAAATTCGAATAGCTGCCATCTTTTTCTTCCCATCACTTGAAAAAATAATAAGATGACAAACTTGAAGGCCGTAACTCTCTTCTTCTGCCTTCAAGCCATTCTTGCTGTGATTTCGTTACCAACAAGCCACTGCAGAACCTTGCTCCGAAACGATGAGAAACTCATAGAGAACACTTGCAAGAAGACACCAAACTACAATGTTTGCCTTCAATCTCTGAGGGCAAATCCTGCAAGCTCAGATGCTGATGTCAATGGGCTTGCACAAATCATGGTTAAGGTGATGAGAGCAAAAGCAAACGATGCCTTAAACAAGATCCATGAGCTTCAAAGGGTGGGGACTGGACCTAACCAGAGGAGAGCTTTGAGTTCCTGCGCTGACAAGTACAAGGCAATTGTGATAGGTGATATACCACAAGCAACTGAGGCTCTTCAGAAAGGGGACCCAAAATTTGCAGAAGATGGGGCAAATGATGCTGCTAATGAGGCTACTTATTGTGAGAGTGACTTCAATGGGAAATCACCCCTCACAAAACAGAACAATGCTATGCATGATGTTGCAGCCGTTACTGCAGCTATTGTTCGAATGTTGCTCTAGTAGAAGACTGCCAGTCTAGTTACTGAGACCTATATATCATATCATATCATATATCATATATGCTTCTATGGTTCTATTATTAGTTATAAGTTGTTTCAGGAACTTGGTATTCTGTAATCTGTAAAATGTTATATATTTAATCTAATGCAGTTATAGAAATGTTATGTAAAATCTAATCCAGCCCTCTAGACTACATATTAAGCTTGAACCAATATGACAAAAAAAAAAATGGCGATTCTCATGTGTTTCCAAAAACATTCGTGTGTTGTAAGAGATAAAAACACACGAGTTATCTTTTTAGATGAATTTGTATCCATTTTTATCTGTTAAAAATAAAAAGAAAAATAAAGGCCTATGTATATCCATTTTGCAATTATTGGGGAACTGCGTGCGTCCGGGGGATGGGATAAGCCCGCATAATTGTCTTCTTTTCTTTTCTTTGCTTTTCTTCGCTAACTAGTGACTAATGCCTGTCCCATTCTTCTTTACAAATGATGGGACACAGGTGATAAGGTTGAGTGAACCAAAATAATCTGTGGATTGGCTTGTCCTTTTCTGGTAATCGATTCTGTTTAGGCTTCTTTTTAATGTGTAAACGCGGCTCTTCAGCATCGCATAACGTCTTTTGGCGTGCGATCACCGTGTAATATATAATAATATTATTTTAACATTTATATATAGATGACTGCTCTAAACACCCTCATCACTATTATATAAAATTATGATTTTCACTCCTTTTCACTTGTCCATTTCACTTAATAATAATATATGTATGAGACACTAAAAAAATAAGTTTTAAAATAATACTATTACTTAACGCATGCTATTGTGGTGTCAGAGTTTTTTTTTTTTTCTCCTTCTCTATGCAGCTCCTGTGCAAAAATTGAGAAGGAGGTGGATAAATAAAAATAGAATTTTTTATCCCAATACTAATTAACTTGTAGTCAGCTGGATTCAGAGCGGTCTCTGAACATTTGTTATCCATGTTTGTTTGGCCCCTTTTACTTGCAGAGAGGACAACACAACAATAAAAATTAATGGATAAAAAATAACAAGTTTAATATTATTGTGCCCTTTTTCACCCCTAATTGGTGGCCTATTAATATTATGGATAGTAGTTAAAGGATAACTCTACCCAAAAAAAAAGTAGCAATTTTTTTTATAGATATATAAAAAAATAAAATAAAATAAAAAGTAGCAAGTTTAATATTGAAATATGAAACTTGTAAGATTCCAACACAAGGATGCACTAAAAAAATGTAAAAACTTATGCTTCTGATTTCTTAATGAGTATCCCAATGAGACTCATTAGAAAAATCCTATTATTGTAAGATTGTATTTTAACACTTTAAATTCTTAAAAGATTAATTGTATATATTTGAGTCTACACAAATTTAACATGATAAAACTTCAATCCTCAAATGATCAATTGTACACACCTAAACCCTCCAAAAATTTGGTATTATAGCATTTTAGTCCAAAAGAAAATGGTAATAATAAACTAAAGTATTATGATGTAAATATTTAGGGATTCAAATGCATGTAATTAATTTTTCAAAAAATAAGGTGTTAAAACATATATCTTCTAAGATTAAAGTGTAGTTTTACTGCATTATTTATTGTGACTTGGATTAAGTTGGTTTGATATAAAACTTTAGCAATTTTTTTTCACAAGAAAAAAGAAGTTTACGTTGTTGTGAAGTAAAAAAAAATCGATACGTTGAAAATATAAATTTTTTATACAATCATTTATTTATATATTGGCAAATCAATAAAACATTGACTGTTATCCTACTACTTGACAAGTTATATTCATGAAAAATATTTGATTTGGTAATGATATTAAAAATAATTACTTAATTAATGGATCAAAATTAAATCTAAATAAAAATAATTATGTAAATAAAATAAATAAATAAAAGTTAAGAATAAAGATAATTCTCTTAAAAAGTTCTAATACAATATTTTTAAAAAATAACATGCAAATGAAAAATTATATGGTGAATGAAAATTATTACAAATATAACTATAAACTTAATAATAAAATATTATATCATATAATATTTTGGATGCATTTAATCCGTGTTGAAAATTAAATCCAAAATACAATCCTATCGAAGTGGTAATTAGAAAACAAAGATCAATCCAATCCAAATTTTTGCAATGTTGATAATTTTTTATTATTTTAACATTTTTAATTCTAATCAACTAGAATTTATTATCTGTCACGACCCGATTCGGGCACATGACCGGCACGTGAGAAATTCCACTCTCACGTAAGTCTCGTGACCTGGAATGCTCTGTAAATACGATGCTCAAAGCTTATTTAATATAACATTCCATTTAAAACATATAAATCATCACATCTGTCAAAAAACCTTATAAAGTGCCTCTAAGGTCTGAGGCTGTATCACACTATAAACATAAGTTCTCTGTGTCAAAATATCCATAATTAATACAGTTAAGTGGTTAAGTACAAAGTCTGAATATACTGTCATATTATACAATACATGAGACATGCTCTAAGGTCCGGGACCCTGCCTGCAATGTACTGGAGCACTCTAGACGAAATGAAAGTGCTTTACTCAATTGGAGCTTACCACTGAATCTATAATGCTGCTGGAAGAATACCTGTAATGGAGATGAAAGTAGAGGGGGTGAGTTTGGCAACCAAAACTCAGTGAGTGAATCCTCACCTGAAACCCCCTTCCATGGGACATCAAGGAAACAATGCATAATATCATAATAACACTATAACGGTCTTAAAACATTTCATATATGCATATACATAATCAAATTGTCATTTTCATAAATAAGGTCAACAATAGTCTAGTAAACAGGAGTCTCTAGTTATGTCTGATATGTAGATATACATATATACATATATATATACTCAATTCATCATGTCACAAATTCTATAATCAGATTCTCAATTTACTTTTATACCTAAAATCATATAAGTTCATAGTATAGTAGTTCTTAGAGAACCAGAAAGGTCTGATTTGTTCTAGTGGGTGCCAGACACGGGCCTCACCACACTGAACGGTCTACTATGCTCCACCCGGTGCGGACCACGGGCCTCTCTGGGGACTTAATGTGGACACCTAAATAGGTTCCATTCTGCAGTGCGCTTTGGGAGATTGCCCTTAGGCAACTTGGTACCAAGGTTAACGATCATACAGCCGTTAACTCGCTGTCTGTTTCTCTATAGCTACTACCTAACTAGATAAACAATTAAATATAAGAATCCTTAACATCTTTTAACTCTGTGAACTCTGAATCTATTGGATTCTAACGGTCCGACCTTAGCATAACTGTGGTTATCAAATCGTGTCTAAAGGGTCACCAGTTCAGAGGCATTGTGACTTCAAAGCCATAGAATATGTAGCTGGCACTTGTTACGAGTATACAACTCTAACAATCTGACTTTAGCATAACCATGACTATGAAATCATGCCTAAGAGATTACCCTGTATAGACATTCGTGATTTCATAAACTCACAGAGTATGTATCCGCCAGCTGTTTTGAATCTCATCATATTCAAGCTCTAAAACTGCTTTCTGTTTAATTCTCTAAAATATAATTCAACCATCAAGTTTTCATACTAAAACTCTCAACAGCATATCTCAAAATAGCTATGTTCACAATCTCAATTTCATTCTCTTCTCTAAATAGCATATTCAAGTATTAACCATTCATAAAAGCTTTCCAAAATCATCATTATCATCAAATACATTTAAAATCAATTCAACAAACATGGTCCCATGAGTTTTCTCAAAAATACATTTCATGCTCTAAAATCAATAGCTCTAAAATATATAATCCAACAGTAGTTTCAGTCCTTGTATAGTATTTCTTCTAAAATCAATCATTAAATCATACTTTCATGAAAATAACTCTAATGCAGAATATAGAAGTCACAGCTGAGAACCCACTCACCTGGAGGGGTGAACAGAGAAGTGCTAACACCAACAAATTTAATAGGAGGCAGAACTGACAGCAGTATCTGATACAGGAGCAATGGAACTCTAAATCAACCTCTAAAACCTCTAAATACTCAAGAATCCATTTCTAATAAGGTAGAGAACTTCTCTCCCTCGAAAAGCATGGAGAAACACTCTAATAACAAGAAGGAACTGGAGAAAAGAAAGCAGAACTAAGAGAACAACATACCTTAAAGCCTTAGGAATGAAGGATTGGAGTTAGAATTGAGAGAAATGGAAGGAAATGGAGTTGGAGGGTGAAAATTCGCATTTCTCTGCTGAGGAAGAGGGTGGGGGAGGTGATTTTCGCGTTTTGAAGCTTCTAAACCCCGAGATTGGGTTTTTAAATCATCTGTTGAGCGCGCAGCGCTAAGAGCGCTGCGGCGCTCACCCGAGAGCATATCGCTGTTGCAGCTCTTAGCCACAAGGCCACCCGAGAGCATATCGCGCACCGCCTTCGCTCGTTGATGCAGCCTCTCATTCTTGGCTAACGAGAGCATAAAATGGTCTGCGCCTCAGTTGACCGGCCGCAGCGTCGTTAGGCTGCAGCTCACCACCAAAGAAGGTTTATCACTGTCCAGGATGATGTCTATAGTCTCCTCCTCTCTAAAACTAACTTATTACATTTCTTAATTAAAGTTAAATCATTCATTTCCTTTTTAACTTTTATTTCCTATTAACTTTTAAATATAAATGTAAATAAGGGAATACCCCTTATTTGGATTCAAATAAAATGTCTAAAAAATCAAAATCCAACCCAATCCCAATCTACATTTTTGGGTTTTAGTTCAAATCAGAAAATTTTCACGGTTTTATAAACTTAGACATTAGAAACGGGTTGTTTAAAGATTTCAAAAAATTCCTTAAAAATCACTCTTTAACTCAGTTTTTTCTAAGGAACAATTACCGGGACTTTTGGTTCCAAGAATATTGCTCTATCATGTGGCTCTCCAATGAAGAGTAGGGTCCAGACTTAGAAAAAAAAATCTCAGGACCCGAAGTGACAGATAACAGTAACTGACACCCTTTTGGCCCGAGAAATATTCTAACTCTTTTATTTAAAATTTGGGGTATTACATTATCACACCCTACTCGAAAGAAGGTACAAAAGGAAGCACCCAAAAGTTGTTTGAAATTATTTATGAAGATGCCACCAAATTATATTTAATTATAATCATTGAGGAAAATTAAATCAGTGTGCAGAATATATAATTAGGTTGTTCTACATTAAATTGTGCAATTATGTTTAACATTTTATTTGTTTCATCTTCTTTTTATGAATTTAATGTTTTCTAACTTTTAAATTTTCGTTTGACATTTTCGTTTGCCACTATAATTTTATTTTGGTAAAAAGAATGCAATTATAAGTTGATTAATTTAAATTAACCTGTGAAATCACATTTTTACAAAAGCTTTATTTCATTAATTAAGAATTATTACTTAAATAGATTTTATGATTAACACTTTTGCCAATTAGGAACGTAACTCGAATTGGCAATAAAATTAAGCCTATGCCAACTGGAGAAGTGGCTGTTGCCTATAATTAGACCGGAGGCAACACTTTTTGCCTAAATTTTGAGAAGAAAGGGCTACGCTGATGTGGCCTATACCCAACAAGGCAACACCTTTAAAACGTTGCCTTAGTCAGAATAAGTGTTGTCTTAACCGGAGAAAATACAACGCTTAGAAATGTTGCTTAATATTTGAGAAAAAGCTGCCTGCTACAATGCCCATTTGCGTTGCCATGCTCGAAAAAAGGCAACACCTTTACAGCGTAGCCTTAGCCTGAATAAGTGTTGCCTTAATGGTTAAAAAAGCAATGCTCAGAAAGTGTTGCCTATACTGAAAAAGAGGCTACACCTATAAAGAGTAGTGTTAATCAGAATGAGTGTCGCTTTAACCCCAGAAGAGGCAACAGTTTCTAATGAAATTCTAATGTTAATTCATACAAGGAATGTATCTTTGCTAATGCGTGATAATCTAAATGAAATGCAGTTAAATAATTTACAGTTGATGATATTTACAAAAAAATAAGTGTATAATAAGACAATAAAATTGAGTTTAATATAGTTATACTTGTCGTCCTAGTATTTAGTAAAATTACAATGACTTATATATGTTAATTTACTAATTTAAGTAATAAAAAAATAATATTTGACATGTACATGATTATCAATGATAAAATTATAATATTTTGACAATATATATAGTTAGAGATGTGAAAATAAAATCGACCCCGTCAAGTTGTCCCACCTAACCTGCCATTTTTGGTGAGTTGGGCTGAATATTTAAACCCGCAAAAAAAATTTCATCCCACTTAAACCGCCCCACTTAACCTGGGGGTTGGGGTGGGTTTGGGGTGTGCTTTTTTTTTTGTCCTTCTTAACAACAAATGTTTAAATTCGACTACTATGGCTTCAGCAACCCACTAAACACTGCATAAATAAATCCCTAAGACCCCAAAAAAATAATTTGATCAAAAAAAAGATTAAAGCTAGAGTTTCACTCCCTATCACATTTCACTTCATATCACATTTCACTCTCTCTCTCCCAAAACACAATGGCGGCATTTTCATCTTCTTCATGGTTTCACTAGCAACAATCATCATCTCCCTTTACCAGATTTCACACCATCTTCTTCTTCTTGAACAACTAGCGGGTGGTGGTGGTGCTTGGTGGCCAGTGGCTCCCATTTTCTGTTGATGATAGTGGTAGCTTTGCTGCTCAAATCTCAATCCTTGCTTCGCATTTTGAACTCACTAAGGAATGGACATCAGCTTGTGGAGGTGGTTTGAGCCTCTTTTTTCCCTGTTCTCTCTCTCTCTGTGGCAAAGGTGGTCTCAGCCTTTTCTTTACAGTAAAGGAGGTCTCTCACGATTCTGTTAAGGAATATCATAGTTGAGTATATCCCAAGTGTAATAAACACTTTATGGATGTGAGTGGAAACGTGTCCAAATTTATGAAGAGCAACGGATAAACTAAAGCACGTGAATAGTACTTTATAGTGAAACCCACTTGTCACTATTTACACAAACAAAATAAATCAAGAGAACTGCACACCAAATTTTAACATGAAAACCTCATGTAATTTTCAGGGAAAAACTACAGGTCAAACTCTAAAAAAATATTTCACTGTATTTAAAGAGTAATTATAATATAGTGTATCCCTAGTAAAATTATCTTCTACTACAATCTGTAGTATTACAAAGATTTAGAGAATATATCAAAAACCCATAATGTATATCCACATTACACTCTCAAAATTTTCTTATACACACTCTTTTTTTTCTCTCACTACAAGAAGCTAATATTGCTTCTTCCTAAAACTCAAACTACTTCATCTTGGGATGCTCTTTACAGTTGCAGCCTCGCTCTATTTATAGAGGTTTGGGAGTCACTGTGCAATTAATGCACATTAACTCCACATGCATTTTGGTGCTTTCGGTGGAGGGAAGAAATTTTTCTTCCTCCTTTTATTGACAATACAAGCCATAGACTGACAAATTCTTACTTTTGTATTTCATAAAAAGTTGAAGTTATTATTATTTTTTTTTTGGTCTAGAGTTATAGATTTATTATTTATTTCAAAATCATGTTATGTGGTCTAAAAATATTATGTGATGTGTTGATTAGGGGTGTTCATGACTCATCCCGTCCCACCAACCCGGCCCGGCCCGAAGCTAATTTGGTCGGGTTTGGGTCTTGAAATTTGACCCGGTATATTTTTCGCGGCGGGTTCGGGTCATATGTCGGGTTGGCCCGACCCGGCCTGAAGTCAAATTATCCCTTAAGAGGTATATATTTTTATAATAATTTATTAAAAATTATAAGATTTTAAAGTTTAATTAATATATTTTACATAACTTGATATTATTTCTATATTGATATGATTTATTTTGAAATATATATCATAAAATATATTTAAAATTTTTTTTCTTACTTGTAAAATACTATAACTTCATTATGTACAATATCTAAATTCTTGTATATTGTTCAAATGCTGGGTTGACCCGGTACGACCATAGACATAGTCGGGTCATTATCAGGTCGGTTTGGGTTTTAAAAATTGACCCGATGTAAAAATTGGGCCGGGTTTAGGTTTTGTCCAACCTAGTCCAACCCGTCCCTTGTACACCCTTAGTGTTGATTTAGTCTTTTTTTAATTATTATTTTAGCGGGCTAACCCGCCAACCCGTTAGTTCACCTAAAAATGGGTCAGATTCATTGATGCAATTCATTTTGTGAAATAATGAGATGTTGAGCATAATTGCACTAAATCTCAAGAAATATCAATATAATTTCCTCTAAAAATTATTTATCTTTTAAAATATTTTAAATATAGAAGTGCTAGAATTGTGCCCAAAATCTTCATCCGTTGTAATGTTCGCCCATATTCTCCATCAAAATCATGTTAGGGACCTGGGACCCTCAGCAGTTTTGAACTCAAATTATACAATATCTGGCAGACGCTAATTAATTTGCACTAAATTCATAGTTGTGGTATATTTTGTCACTGCACTTTGTAATTTAAGGGTACAAATCGCAAGGTGCATCAGCAAATAATTCACCGAGTAGTATTACATATTTCAAAAATATATGCAGATTTTTTTATAAATTTTTTTATAATTATTAAATAAAATAAAATGATATTAACTATGAATCGATCTAAAAGTAAATAACTATGACATCTCATTATCGATATAAATTCTGACACCAATAAGAGGACTAGTGTCACACGTAGTTGGATTTTCTTTGTATGGTTATCAACATTTTCTATTTTTATCATATTTCTCAATTATACTCTAAGCATTGATTTATTATTATTTTTTAACTAAAAGTTATAAGCCCCGGAGCTTTAATAATTTATAAACCTGACTTGTGTGAAATATTTATATTCCAAAGCCTTCATTATTTACAAGAAAAAATAGATTTTATTCAACACAATTATATTATTTCTTTATATGCTATCAAAATCGAATAAAAGTTTAATTTATGTACGAATCATCAATGTGATATAATATTTTAAAACAATTATTTTTGATAAATACATTCAAATTAATTATATATTTGTCATGTCATAATTATTTTAAAAAATAGTTTACCAGATATAAATTAATTATACTATAGAAATATTATTAACTATTAATTTAGTAATATCATAAGCGGTAAGAAAATTATATATGGTATTTCTCAATAAGTAGTACAAAAAATTTTAAATAAAAAGTGATATCTAAAAATTTATATAACACCCTTTAAATAATGGACATGTATAAAAGTGATTTTGAAAAATACTGGTCAAACAATATTTATTATGTTCAAATTAGGTTTTATAATTAAACTATAAGCCACTTTAGTGGCACAAGGCTTAGATATAGCATGAACTCATATTTAAATCTCATTGCGTTAAAAGTTTTGAGATACCCAAAAAAAACCTTTAAAATATAGTTACAATAAACTCATTTTTGAATTAAAATTAAATTCACAAAATAAAATTTATCTACAACCAATTAGTTGCCAAACAGCCCCAAAATATCTCAGGAGTTCTCACTTTATAGATTGTATGTAGACATTGCATGATCCCTTCCATTCATCCTCCCCATTCCAGCAATAAACATGACAAAGATGAAGCCCTCGTTAGCTTTTATTATTAAATAGAAAACTGTTAGTGTGTCATAATCTAATAGTTTAAGCTTTTTGGGTAAATAGTTTCATGATATGGTATCAGAACCTCTAAAATCAAGATATGTAGAGTTTGATCCTTGTTAGCCCACTTCTAAACAAAAAGAGACATTCATATGAAAGGACGTATTATAAAATCATTAGAATGTCATAACCCAACAATTTTAGTTTTTGGGACAAATGATTTCATGACAGTGGTATGCACTCTTGTCACAGCTTCAATCTCATTACCACCAGCAAGTCACTGTAGAACTCTGCAGCCAAACGATGACAATTTGATAGAGGAAACATGCAACAAGACAACCAATCATGACCTTTGTGTTAAGTACCTCAAAGCTGACCCTGGAAGCACTGATGCAGATGTTTATGGGCTAGGAGTAATCATGGCTGAAGCAATGAGAACCAAAGCAAACAATGCCTTAGACAAAATCCACCAACTCCTTAAGGGGAGCCCTGAACGTGGTGTGAAGGGTGGGTTGGATGCTTGTCTCAATTTCTATGATACAGTTTTGAATGCTAACGTTGCAGAAGCCATTGGTGCTTTTAAAGGTAGGGACCCCAAGTTTGCAGAACATGCTGCATATGATTGTACCATTGAGGTCAAGTCCTGTGAGATTAGCTTCCCTGATGTAAAATCACTACTCACCCATGAAAACAATGATACGCACGATGTAGCAGTCTTAGTGGGGGACATTGCCAGACAATTGCTCTAGTTAAACAGATGATGCAATGTAATATTTTATATTATATTATTCAGTTCTATTATTTCAATATAATGACTTAGGCATGAAATTGGCGAGCAATCATGGATGTTTAAGTGTGTATTTTAGTTAGGATTTAATTGATATGCACATATTGTGTAAAATTTTTTTACACAATTATCTAATCATATATTATTACACAAGCTATAATAGTTGACTTGATGATGATATAAAATATTTTTACGCTATCAGTACATAAAAATTAAATTATTTTAGTTAATAGTTAGCCAGGTGTGTAATCAACATATGTTCTTCAATTAGTGTACATCAATTATTAATTATATAACACAAATTTATATTCATTCATACGTAAACAATCATTGTTCTATTAATAAATCATTCCTCGAGCCGTTATATTTTTTCCAATATGATTAAATTTTTTTGTTCAACGAACTGCCATTAGCTTAGTACATCACATCATGACAACAAAATATAAAGTTGTGCACTCTCGTGAGTCAAGTCTCTTTCTGAAATAAAAATGTGTGGGGCACCTTCCAATTTTCAGTTTTTTACTTTTTACCCTCCCTTCTCTTTATTTGTTCCTTATTTTCTTTTTCATTGTTCAATTATAGGAAAATTGTTGGCAGCAGATAGGTCATAGGTATGTGGTGCATCTCTCTCTTGCTCTTTTCACACCTATTCGTCTTAATCTTATTTATTAAATTGTGGGGCAGGAAATTATTTTTGTCAGCTGAATCTACTAGAAATGATAAGATTCGACGAATCAAAATATTTTATACACATAGGTTCGTCCTTTTCTGATGTTCAGTATGAGTTTAGGTTGGAATGACCTTAGTCCAAAGATGCATAGTTCAATTTCTAAAGTAGGGGACCCTTTTGTCTCGTTGTGATCCCGACCACAGGAAGTGACACCCCAATACCAGATGATAAAATTGAGTGGCTCTCAAGAGAGGAGTGAATGTGAAGCAATAAATAAAGTACATTTGATCCACTAAAATATGGTGGATGATTCTTTAAAAGTCTCTTCTTCTGTCACTGATTTTTATTAGGCTACAAATAATTGGCAAAAGAAGTTCAAGCAGATTAGAATTTGCATGATGCAGCTAAAGATTCTTCAATGTTAACGGAGGGTATTAAAGTATTGAGGCAATGCTTGTTAGTTAATAACAAGACGAAAGGTGTTGACTGTATATGTTTGAATCTTCAAACACAAGCATTGTGAATTAGGCTTGTTAGTTAGTATATGTCTTTGGTGCACGGGTTGCCATGATCCAAGAGGAAAACAAGATTGCTCTAACGAATGTAATCATGGAGTTTTTGTCTTTAATGAATGAAATCTCAGTTAAAAAACACAGAAGGGTTGTGTCAGTCCCATGCCAACTCTTTCTTAAATTCCCAAAGAAAAAGGTTTGATGAGCAAACATCACTTCGAAAGATCTCTGATTTGGCATCCTACTAGAAAGTCGGAACACAACAGAAGGTGTGGGATTGGTGGCAATAAAAGCCAGCTGAAACAAGGTATCCGTGATATGCAAAGGTGGATTTGACCTTTGAAAACAATGCTCAGATGTATAGATGCAATTGGCCTTGGCAGCCCATAGTTACAAAAAGAAAACAACATACCTGTGACAATTTTTATATGTGAAAACACTGAAAATCTACATAAAAAGAATTGACATACACACACCGACATTGCAGTGGTGAAACTATTTCAGTGTCATTATTTGAACCGAATTTTGAGATATTTATTCTCAAAGTAGTGTGACCTTAAAATACTTTGTATCTAAAAAGCCATTAATTCTCTGGTCGTGTCCTATTTGATGGCATTTTTTATGTTGAAAAAATGACATTTCTCTAACATTTTCCCCTTTCTTCTCAATAGGTAGCAAACAAAATCTCCAATTTTTAATTCACCCAACGACCAAACTAACCTTAAATAGCTATCAAGAAAGAACCTCGGTCATTCTACTACCATCATTTCGAGTCACACAAGAAAGAAAATGAGAAGGGGCTCAATCTCGGTGTCCTCATTTTCACTCCATATTCTGGTTCTGTCTAGTTTTTTATTCCCACTATCCCACTCTTCTGTCCTTTGGAAGGATGAGGAGGATGGTGATTTGATAGACCAGATATGCAAGAAGACGCCCTTTTATGACCTCTGCAGCACTATCCTACACTCAAACCCTCTGACCCCAAAAACTGATCCAAAGGGTATGGCCCTCATAATGGTCAACAACATTGAGAAAAATGCCTCTGATACACTGGACTACATTCAAGAGCTGATCAAGCAGACCTCAGACCAACAATTGGAGCAAGAGTTGGCTTTCTGTGCAGAGTCATACATCCCAGTTGTGAGGTACATCCTGCCACAAGCAGCTGATGCCATAAACCAAGGTAGATTTGGGTTTGCAAGTTACTGCATATCTGATGCTGAGAAGGAAGTGGATGCTTGCAACAAGAAGTTCTCAGGTCCATCACCCTTAGGTGATAGGAACAGCATTATGCAGAAGCTGGTGGATGTGGCTGCGGCAATTGTAAAACTATTATTAAATGGCTGATTTATTGATTTACTCTTCTTCTGTCTCTCTCCTCTTCCTTACTAGTAGCATTTACTGCTTTCTATTCTTATTCGGGGAAATAAGTGCTTTTAGATGGTTGAGTATGTACAAATTATAATCCTATGTACTTTGAAGCAGCTGTTTATAAACCATACACTTTTTTTCTGAAAAACAAAAAACTTTTCTGGTCTCTCTATCATGAACTTAGTTCACCTTTAAATCATAATTGATTGTTAGATTGCAATAGAATCTGTTTGAATAAACCTGCAATTCAAGTGAGTGGTTACAAGCTGCAATTCTGTTAAATTAGACAACCTACGGCACATAGGACTGTGGTCTGTGGACATGTTTGTCTAGGATTTCACTATTGACCATATACTTCACAACCTACAAGAGAAATTCTTACCACCATATCGGCTAATAAAATGACACATCAAATGTTATTTTACAAGTGAATATGAAGCATGTCCATGTGGCATTTTTGGTGCATTTAAATATTTCTCCCAAAAGAGTCTAATATATATATGCTACAGAATCGGTATTCTTCTGCTTTAGCTCTATCATTTAATTGTTACCGATTACCATAGGATAATCTCATAATAACAATTATACTATCTAAGGGAAGTTGGGTT
This sequence comes from Dalbergia cultrata, assembly GCA_031216105.1. Lineage (NCBI taxonomy): Eukaryota > Viridiplantae > Streptophyta > Magnoliopsida > Fabales > Fabaceae > Dalbergia > Dalbergia cultrata. Next base: position 43,427 of record JAVHNL010000296.1, on the reverse strand, counting down.
TAGGAGCTGCAAGAGTTTTTATTGGGTTTCAATCACCTAGAACTTTCTTTTGATCCGTATTGGAAACTGTTGTAGGTGTCCATTTCCTATACGACGAAGATTGCTTTGTCAACTTTTGGTTAATTTTCTTTCTGGGGTCACAGATTGAGCGAAGCAGTGTCACATGTGAGATCACATGCCTAGCCTAGCTATTCCCTCAACATCCACATTCACATGAAGGGTCCAAACTGGCAAGATAGCATCCCAGCACCTATCTTGGAGTGGAACTTAAGGGGCACACGCCCTTATTGTTTCTTGTCTCAATGTGAAAATTCTCTTTGAGTGGAAGGAAAAGTCCCTTTCCTCGGGAATATATTGGAACAATGTAAAATATAATAAGAAAAATAAAATACAATGATGTGAGTATGAAGAAAATAAAATCAAAGCGGAGAAGATAAAGGAGAATTATTGATCACAAGGTGTTATCACCAGAAAATAAGTGGAATAGACATTTGAATATGCTACATTGGTTATTCACTAAACGATTAATAAATCATGTCTACTGCAATAGTTAAAGTTAACTTTCATTGTGACACGTGTACATCTTCGTATTTAGTGGAAAGGAATAGTTACTGCATGTCAAGTAATGTGGGTACATGCTCAATATGACATGGGAAGCTATACAAAGAGTACACCAAATACTAGCGGCGTTGGGAGATTGGCAACACATTAGAATAGTTACAAGTAGATAAGTTATGGGAAATTGTTATGTTTCATGCTAATTAGCCCTGTAGCATTGTCAATTAGCTGTGGAGTAGTTGCCAAACAATTGTGAGCAATTTTATTCTAAGTTAACATGTGCTAAAGTTGAAAAACCGACTCCATGATTATAAAATCTTACAAAAGAATAAAGAAGAAGGATTCCTGGATTAACATAAAACAACTTTACATAATTTTTTTAGCACTTTTTTCTTTTCATTTTAATTTTGTTTAGGTGTAGTTTTCTCCTCCATATTTTATCGTAACATCTTAGTGTGAAGTTGTTGTATTTACTTTTATTCATCGTTAAAATCCTCTTCTCATATATAGTCTTTATCTAAAACTTTTTTTTTTAGTGGTTGACAAGCTCATAGCCAAGGGGTAAAGTTCTCTCATTGGTGTAATCGCCTCCGCTTTGAGATCAAAAAATGAGTTTATGTTCTTGACTTTATTTATTTTAGTAGACTTAGTCGAACCAAAAAATTCATGACAACACAGGATAATTAGACTTTAACTAAAATTTTGGATCTCGTTGATGCTAGCAAGCCTCAAATATGTAGCAATTCAATTGATTTTCGTTTTTAAGTAACGTTTTTTTCCCCGGGGTGCAACGTTTTAAGTAACTCTAAAGTCTAAACAAGAAGGGCAAAATTAACGAACAGGACAATCATTTTCTTTTTCTTTTTTCGAGGAAAAATGGTGATTGAATTTTAACCTACGTCTGTTTGACAGTCTTAGAAGAGGGAATATAATGTTGTCAACGGAGTACAACAGAACATAACAAAGAAAGGAAAGTAACAATAAAAACATGAGAAGGACTCTCTCTTTTTCCTTCGCAACAGGAAATGATACAAACTGATTAATATATATAATTAGGGTGCGTTTGGACATGATTCTAGAAGCCCGGAATCACCATTTTAACCCAAAAAACTCATTTTTCATACATTTAGATAATTTTTTTAAAAAAATCAAAACCTAAAAAAATTAATTTTTTTAATTATATATAAAATTTAAGTTTTATAATATTTTTTCCAAAATCTGTAACAATCACAATAATAGTTTATCACAAATGAAGCAAAATATCTTCCAAACTATAAACATCGTCCAGTATCAGCAACAGGCAGTTGCTGAGGAGGTAACTACACAAGTATTTGGCAAGAACACTAGCAACAATGGTAATTTAACTCACCCCAACAATGATTAATATACACACTGGGGATAAACTACCCAACATACTGAGTCTCACATACATTGAAAGGAAAGAAAATAGCTTTCATGAGAAGCAAAAAAAAGCACTAAACTATCTTTTCTTGGTCTGATACTGGTGATACTCTTCTTGACAGCAAAAACTTCATTTATGTGCATCTCTTCTTAGTTTTACTGGCAAAACTGAACCAGTAACCTGCTGAACAAGGCTCCAAGGTACCATCAGGTAACCTAAATGATATTACAGGGCTGCGACAACAGCGTTGTATTCTTATATGAATGAGAAAGGAAAAGAAAGAAAAAAATGTGCTGCCAAACAGGGTTCAATGAACAGCATGCGTTTCAACTTACTTATGAGACTCTAAACCTGGTGCACTTGGATCACTTGAAGATGGATTGAGGTGGTGTTGAACTGCAATCAGACCAGACTCTGGCTTTCCTGCAGGTACAGGAGATCCCTGGAAACTTGACACTGAAACTTTTCCAGGATATATGCCTGCAAAGGGAACATCTTAGAAATAAGACCAATGCAAGTGCATTTTTCTCATGAATTTGACTCCCATCTTGCATATGTAAGAAAATGAGTGATTGAATCATAATATAAAAGGGAAATTCTAAATGATAAAATAGAAGAAGTTACAGCATTCTTAAATGGAAATTAAATACAACCAAATCACTGGAAATATCTATAGTATTCACATAATTTTGATGGTCATTTTAGTCTTACATACTACGCAAGTTGATGCCCGAAAATTGGGTGATTTATTATAGTGCCAATAGTTTGGCAAATTAAACTTTTTGCCCAGCATTCTGAACTCTTTTTTATCAAAGACAAAATAAGTTGGAAATATAACAGTTTGATTCCGGTTAGCCATCAAGGAAGGGAAAAAGCAAGCTATTTATTTAGATCTAGTATAACGTGTTTGAATCACAATAAACCAGATAAAAAGTGAAAAGATCTGGTCTGGTCTGGTTTGGTTAGCCAGCACCAAATGCTAAGTGAACATTACACAGCCTCAGAAAGGAAAGAGGTACCCAACAGTCTTGAAAACTTTGACTAATATGTCAATAAAGTTCCTTGAGATCACGTCATCATATAATAAATATTGAGTCAAGCCAAATTTTAAGCACCTGACTGAGCTCGTCAATTGACAAGACTGTGTTTTAAAGTGAATGACAATCTCAATATATAGCTGCATAAAGAAGCATTTGAAGTCAAAAAATAGAAACAACAGGCATAGGTGACAGTGACAGAACAAGGAAAAACAACAGTCTCCAAGTCAACGCTTGGCAACCTTCTTATCATTATATAATTTGTTAGCTAAAACTAAACACTTAACCGCATCATGTTATAGCGCACAAGATTAGAAACAACAAAGTCCAATATATGCATAACAAAAATTGCCTTTATCACAATATTTACCTTGGAGTATTATGACAATACAGAAGACAACCGTGAAAATCATGGCAAACACGCTACTACTTGAAGACGATTGCGGCTTAGCAGATTTCATCTTCTTCAAGGCTTTCATGCGCTCTATCCTTGCACGTTTCAACATGGCAAGTTCAGAGATCTCCCTCATTAGCTTAAGGTCAGCTGCATCCAATGACGGAGCTCGTGGAGGCCTTGGAGGTTTGGGAGCCTTTTTATTGCTGGACTTCTTTCGTTTCTCCTTTATGGGAATTTTGCCTACACAATCTACTGAGTCTGGGCTTAACGCCGATTTGTTTGTCACTTTCACCACATTCAAAGAAGCCCCACTTAAATTTGACTCATTGCAGCATACATTATGCTTATCACCTTGTACAGAATCCTTAAAAAGCCCACAAGAAATATTATCAAGTAATGTGGTTCCTTGTTTTGCAGTACATGGAGCAGAGACATTCTGCAAATCATGTTTGGTTAACCCACTTTCAAGGTCAACTTCAGCATCCTCATCTTTTGCACTTCTATGATCCATCCCAAAGCCTCAAATGACAAAACTAATCCAAATCCTCCCTACTTGTTGACCTACCCTACAAGATTAGGAGAGCCCCAAATTTTCCTCCAAACTGCCCCCCCAAGAACTAAATCCTTGATCTCCACTCAACACAAAATCACCTTCTCAACGGATATTTCAAGTTAAGGCCTAATGACAGTTCCAGGGAATAATAAAAGTGATTATTTACCGGCAAAACTCGTTTTTCTTTCTTTTCTAATACTATGACCACAAGCTCAGTTGTGAACTGTGATGAAAACAAACCACTCCTCCAAAAACAACTGAAAAAATGCTATCCCAGAGATGAAGTGAACTGACCCTGCACCATAAACAAGAGATAGAATTCAATCAACTGAACCTAACCAAAACTCTAACAATAGCTAAAAGCACCAATTCAAACTTCAAAAAAGAAAAACCAAAGAGGAAATTCATCAAATAATACAGCAAAGTGAAAGCAGCCACACACCACTAGCACTATGCAACACCCCACATCATAAAAAAAAATTACGTTGCAGCAGCCATATATAATGATCAATGAAATGCACATTACCGGGGAACCCATGCAAAAATGGTGAAAGACAGCAAATTTAACGATAGCTTCAGCAGCAGCAACAACAACAATAACAATAATAGTAATAATAATAATAAGAGCATTGAAGAAGATGAAGATAATAAGTAAATACCCTTTGAGGGAAATGGAAGGAACCCAAGATCCGATGAGGGACAACGGAGCTTAAGAAACGGGCACGATGGAGTTCAGAACATCATAGGGAAACTACCTTAACTATATTCACTGCAATTTTTCTAATATTAAGAGTTCAATTAAAATCTCTCTTCATGTGTGCCTGTCCTAACTGCCAGTGACATGTGCTGTCTTCAAAAAACGGCATATTTGTACACAGCATACATGAATGCCACCAAGGAAGCTGCACTGCACTGCACTTCACCGGACACCCTCACCGACAGTTGGCAACTCTTCATTTCACTCTCTGCCTCCCCATGTTTTCTTATTCTTTTTTTTTTTCTTTTTTAATTTGAACTTTTCCAACCAATTTGTCATGTGTGTTTGTTTGGACCATAAATAATAGTACACCACTATGAGTTAATGCTATTTTCCATTTATATCTGCAAAACGGATTTTTTGATATCTAAGTTTTAAGTATTTTAACTTATTTGTTTGCTTTATTTGCTTCACCAATTTGTCATGTGTATCTTCTTTTAGTGGTGTGTTATTTACATAATATCCACTCTCTGCAAAATTGCACTCCATCTAAGATATGGACACTTCTTCACCGACACCTTTTTTCATTTTTTGGGATTAATTGTTGTGAAATAGTTGTGATTTATATCAAAAGAAATGTCTGCATTCTGCAATGGACTCCAAAACTATGTGATGTGAGACCTTTTTCTTCCACTTTTTAATTTGTTAGTTAGCCGCATAAGTTCACCTTTTAATCTTAGCATATCATACTAAAATAAATCAAAATATAAATAAAACGTTGATTGCCATGCAAAAAACAGCAAGATTTTCAATGATAATTGTGTATTCATGATGAACCTAACGTTGTGTTACCCTAATGTTAACTTGGGCTCAGTTGACACCCAGCTAATTCTACGAAACTAAATTAAGATTAAACAGCTCAAATATGGTTCCGTTGATGATCTGCTTAAGGAAAATATCTTAATAATTATTTTTCAGCAACCATAATTCAATAGCATGATAGCACATATATTTACTCTTTAGGTTGTGGATTGGACAAAAGTGGTAAAATGCGCAGGAACTTTTCATGTAGTTTAAAAGATTAATGTTGCCAATTCTTCTGAATCTTTTAATTAGTTTTTTTTTTTTTTTTACTATTCCCCTAGTATATTTTTATTTTGTTAAGAAAATTGGTTCCAGATTCATGAGCCGAACCTACTAGGAAAAATGGGAGGTGGGTAGGACCAGTCCACCAAACTCAGTGAGAGATATGCTGAGCATCTCAGAACGATGATTCCTCAAAATAATGCTGCTTTAGTAGTTACCATTATTCAATGCAAAGAGCTCTCCTTCTCCATTCTTTAGATTTCTCTCGCGTATATGAGGAGGAGATAGGAAGAGCAAACTGAGGCAACACGCATTACGTAAAAAACTTTTTAATACACAACATTTCATAAAAAGAATATGTTATATGAAATATTCGTGCATTAATACTGTTTCTGTTCAAAATAATATTAGATACATATACCTATACTTTTATATTTTTATACTATTTAATTGTAACTTGTCATGTGTTTTTATTTTTCATACAGATACATTCTGATTCCGTCATGTATCATTATATCCCATGTGTAAATAGATAATTAGATATACACGTAATATATACCAAGCATAATCTTTCTTTTAAAAAAAAGTTGCAGCGATTGATTGATTAGTATATGTAAACTTGCATCGTCTTGTTCTTTTCTTTTATTATTTCTAAAAGTGGCTTATTAAAAAACTATGTGTTTTTTTTAAAGGGTCAATTATGATGAGATTTACAACACTAATCTCTTCGTGACCTTTTTCAATGGACAATTGAACATTGTCTTTTGTAAGATAAGATTGATTTGCTGTGCAGAAAACAAAAATTATAACCAATTACACCCTAAAAATATTCAATGTGAGTAATTAAAACAGATATTTATAGGTTCAATAATAATAATATAAAAAAGACAGATATATAGGTTTCCAATTCCCTGGCTACGTATGATGTATAAATAAATTTCAAGCCAAGGATCATGATAACGGAGGAACTTGATAATTGATGAGATTGGCTGGGAATTAAATATTACAAAACAACCACCTTAGAAGAAGCACTCAAACTTTTTACTCCTTTCTAGGCTATACTCCATGGAGCTTATGCCTTGTTCATTGAGAAGCCCAAACCGTGAGATGAAATTTTTTAAAAATCAGTGATTTATCCTTTCAAAAATGTCACAAGCCTTTTTGCTGCAATTAATACGGCCATCCGTGAATATATTAATAACATTACATTGGGATCAAAGGAATTTACCGGAGTGTTACAGAGTTTGATCACGGCATCATTAATGGAGTAATTTCCTTGGTTAGGTCGTGGATTGGCCTTTTGCATAACACGTGCAGTTTGTGCACATCTAATGACAGAGGTACACATGCATGTGGGTGTTGATATTACAAGATTTGCTAGGCCCAGCATTAAAAGTTATCAATTAACAGTCATATCTGATTTGCAGAGCAAATAGAACAGCCACATAAAGCCATGTTAGGGAAATGGTGGGGAAGGTACGAAGAGAGGTGAACTTAATTCCTCCTGTTTCGATGTTCATGAAAAATACAATTGAGGAGGAATTCAAATTTCCTTGTTTTGGTGTAAAAAACTACGAGAGAAATCGACATATGTATTTAAATTAGGTTTCACAAATTTTGGCATGATCCTATCAATTTAAAATACTTGCGTGTATGGTGTATCTCTTGATTCTAGATAACAACGTCATATAGATAATAAGCATGAGAGTACTCATTCCTACCTCAGATACATTTGCCATTTGCCATTAGCACAAAAGTATTCCTTAATAATTCAACTACCTTTTACAATCTATATGCACAAAATAACATCAAAACTAATAAGTAGCAAATATAAAACTACCTCACCTTAAAATCTTGATTAGTATGACAGCAACTTTGGACGGTCTCTTATTCAAATACTTGAGAGGCTCTGAAGTCATAGTCACAGGTTATTTGGGTAAGTTATTAAACGACATTCTAGAGAAATAATCTTCCCCGTCTTTTAGGTAATATAGTAGTATTCCTTGCATTAATCTTTGGAGTAAGTTTGTAATCTTTTTTTTATTTTTTTCTTTTTTTGGATCAGAATCCTTTTGGGTTTTTGATAGTAACTTCGTGGCGTCTATCTCCAACCAAATTCGATATCAGCCACCAAATCCAGCCCAGCAAGTGGGCCAATTTGAAAAGGCCTAGACTACAAAGATCATATCTAAACAAATATCATTACCAAAACCGGAAAAAAAAAAACAATATTTTTTCCAAGCAATATTTTCGACAAACAAACTAGTATATCAATTATCAAAAGCAACTAACGATGAAATTAGGATACTCTTTAATCTTAATAAGAAATTGCATTTTATTAAGATCTTCTGAAAAATACCATACGTGTTTCAGCCATCAAAAGGGGAACATGTCAAGCAAATTTATTAAAATTTGAGGATGGCAGCACCACTTGATGGCTTGGAAGCAAATACATAAAGACCAAGATCGTTCTTCTTGATGACACCCTTTTCAATCCTAGACTGGTAATAAGATTCCTGCAGTGGATTAGTCCCCAGTGTTAAAGGCATGTTAATTCCAAATTTCCAATGAATAATTAAGCTTGTAAGTAATGTCGGATAGCAAACCTTCAAATTAAGGATAAATTGAGGGACTATGCTCTCTTTCACCAAAGCAACAGCACAACCACCCCATCCAGCTCCGGTAAGCCTTGCCCCAAGAGCACCATTGTCACGACAAATCTTTACCAGTTCGTCCAACTCGGGACAGCTGATTCCATGAATAACAAAAGAAAATGTCAATTTTATGTGCAGAAAAGAGAAGCCACAGTTTCCAAGAAGTATTCTTCATCTTCTGCTATCTTAAGCCTTTTGAGGTTTAAAAAAGCTTATTTGACACAACTCATGCCACAAGAATTGACAACGCACACTTTCTTTCCAACGACATACATTTTGAAAGTAAGAATATTGTATGCCAATACCTGCATTCATATAAAACGCTGCAGCTATAATGACTCTCGTTCATAAGGTAACCAAGCTTCTTTAGCATCTCCTCATCACTGAAAAAGTTGATTAGTTTAAATCCACGAAATATATGCCCACTTGGAAAAGAATCTCAAAATATGCAAACTAATAACAGTGAAACAAGTACTTAAGGCAGCGTGTTAATGAAAATAGAGAGACAAATATCAACTAGCTTTCACTCCCATCATGTACTAAGATTCATATAAGAAGAAATCTGAAGTGGCCCTCATTCAATTTATACCCATGATCAAACTAGTTACAGGCTTACAGCAAAGTGCAGGTATAACATATCAGTAACGACTGCAAGCTAGGCATGTACAATAGTAGGACGTGGAATAGTAACATTGCAATGGGTTTGGCCCGGATATCTTACTATCACATCTAAGTGAAGTGAAAAGCTTATAAGCCAATAATATAATATCATAATTCATAAATGTCAAGAAGCAATGTAGCATAGCCACATTTTGTTATTAGCTAATGTCTTCATGCGAAAGCAATTAAGTAGCTGCATGCACCTAATAAAATAGGAATGTTCAATCGGACAGTTCAAATTTAACTCATCTGAAACTTAAATTTTCTTGGGTTAAAATGATACGCCAGTAAGTGTTTTTATTTTTTTACAAAAAAACTATCAAATGCTTGAGACAATCTTCTAGAAGCTATGATGTCCTAGCTTTATGCAATCCATAAATGTCTAATGAGAACAAAAAAATAAAAAGAGCACAGATGATGAAACATAGCTATATGTAATAGATCCAAGAGGCTCACCTTAGGTTTGATGATACAACATCCTTGAAAGCATGTACCCTCTTGGCTTCTGAATAAACATGAGCAGCTCTCTAGAAATAAATGCATCAAAATTAAGAAAATGGGGTTTGCATTAGTGAAAATTACAATACAAAAGCCACAAGAAATATTTTGATGTTTCCCAATTCAGACAGTCATGCATGAAACCTTCTTAATAATCTAGAATAAAATCCAAATATACAAACATTATCAGACCAGCAGTTTCAATTATTAAAGAAATCCAGTACCAAAGAAAGCATGATTGATACCATTTAAAACTGTAAGCTCTTGAACAAGATAATTAATTTTAGGACCATAGCATCGTTATACAAATGGAATGAAAGTATCTCCACTATTGGGGCTTAAATGCAATGCAGATAAATAAATATTACCAACAGTAGTTGCTGATTACTACAAAAGTGCAGAATTAAAAGAATAACAAATAGCGTTTTAAATCTTAATATGGTTATACAAATGGCAGTAACTTTGCTAATGGGGCTTAGAAAAGAACCTGATGTAATTTATATTGCTTTGCAACTTTTAGGACATCCAAATAAGCTGCATTGCTGCTCAAAAATGAAGTCAGCTTTTCCCCAGTAATTTGCTCAATCTCTTCAGCTGTATATGGTTCTTCCTTCAAATGTTCCTGTGACACGATGAAATGCTTCTTAAACAGGAAAAGACTTACAATTTTCATGAATGCAGGGAAAAAATACATGTTATATGAATACATATCAATTGAAATAAAATGTTCATGATATAATATTTACAACTTATAAGAAAGAAGATAGAATGTTTCACAAGGCCAATTTCAAGTATGGTATCACACCAGGTAAAATTACCTTGACAGCAAGTACAGGATCAGATGAGTTATGGGTACCAGCGAATGACACGCATAATCCTTCAACATCAGACAGTGTGTGCACCTTTGATATTGCCTCTTGTGGTGCCATTCCTAACTTTATACCGAGTATGATCTGGAAAATTTCATAATAGCACTTTGAGTATATAAATATAATTAATTAACACAAATGCACTTGCAAATTGCTGGTCTGCCTAACCAACTAGATTTTGACATGCACACATTACACATACAAACAAGTGATTGACTCCAAAACAAAGGACCAGAATTATCAGACATGAACGGGTAATATTTTGTATTGTTCAACAACAGAAATAAGTAAACTTTTAGACTCCAGGATATGCATGAAATTAAATGTGCTACATCTAATTGACTCATCAAAGCAACTAGTAGTGGAGCAGACGTGAGGGGTTTTGGTAATTCTCAAGAGGTTACAAGTTTAAATTTCCATGCTATCATTGTAGGAGAGGGAAAAAGACACAATCAATCTATTTATGCATTACCATCCACTAAACATGTACAAAATAGGGAGTGGGTACAAGAAAAGGTAACCCCAGAAATAACACTAAGGGAGTGGGTAAAACAAATAGCATTAATTAGACCAAAATGTACTTACAGAAGCCAAACGGCATTCAACAACCCTATTATTATAATTTGTGGCAGCAGTAACAGCCTTCTGAGACTCTGCCAAAGAATGAGCTATTACAAAAGTTCCACCAGCAGGAAGTTGCACATCAGTTGCACGAATTGGGTTGAAATCAATCAGCTCTGCAAAGCCAGTTTTGGCCATGACAGATATTGCCTGTCAAGTAAAACAAGAAAAAAATGTTAACTACAGGTTAAATGTCAGAATGACCTGGGAAGGGCAACACATACAGGCATTGATGCATTGGACAAAATGCTATGAAGCATGTAACAATTAAAAATTATTCAAGGAACAAAAAGAAAACACTGATTGGAAATAGAGGTATCATGCATGGTGACTTACAAGTAACAGCCATTAATTAAAATATCTGCATTTTTTCCAACTTACAATACCACTTGAACTTTGAAGATCTAGATAGATAAAAATAGAATATAATTAACATAGTTTTATCCTGAATGACAGACTAGGACAACACCTTATACATAGAGATTCACTAATCACTGGAGACACTCGGTGATAATCACAAACAACACTGTCAATTACAGTACAAGGCTGTGACACAGTAGTTATGAAGGCCACTCCAGAGACAAGTGATTTGGAGTAAAAGACCAAACTTGCATAGGTAATAGGGATGGATTTGCATTAAAATTAGAAAAATGTGTAATAAAAGATGTTCACAACCTGATCCATCCCACCAGACTGTGTCCCGACATATCGTTCACAGTCACATGTAACTTGGGCAATTTCTTTCTGTCAACAATATATGATAATGTGTTAGTAATAGAATAAAAAAGCCAATGATGTTAACAGCAAAATTAAATAATTAAAAATATAAAAAATAACAACAAAAATTTTCCCCAAAAAAAACAAGACATGCATTATAAAAGCATTGTGGTGACTTGATCTAAAAGGTATAATCAATGATGTATCTCAGATAATAGGCAGACTGCAAACAAAGGCTTAGGTAATTTACCACATAAAAATGTAGAACTTCAGCTTATTCAAGCAACATGAATCTAAAAAAAATAAAAAATAAAATAAAATGAACCTTGGACGAATAAAAGTTTTAAGTGTTTAACAAACACTAATCTGATATTCTCAAATATTTTGAATTGGGGACTAGATCTGATCTTCCAAGGGTGAACAAGTGAAATTCTAATGATACTATCATCTCAATGATGGTACTGATATCAGATTTTGATATGCCATTGAATTATTCCACATAGGCACATCTAAAAGATTATGATGCACAAAATTCCACCTCTATTTCTTTAAAATATATAAGAATCATTACTGTTAAGAAAGTTAATAATAAATTCCAACAAGCTATATACAAAGAATTTATATATGCAACATTTCAGCAAGAGCAATGAAGTTGTTGAGATTCATCTAATTCATAGATGATCCTGAAACAGAATTCCCCCTTCAATGGGCAAACTAGTACTAATAATCAAGCAAAGAAAGGCAGACCTTTGGGAAGTTCACATCAAAAGCAGCCATAATAGCAATTGTGGAAGAACAAACAAATGCTGCAGAGCTTGATAGGCCAGAACCTTTAAAAATAATAAATATTGTTAGCCCCATCATAAAACAAAAGACGTGTCTCGGTCACCTCCAACAGAGCAACAGAGATAATGATCAATGTTCACTTAGATGTAACTTTAGATATCCTTAGCGGCACAATTCTAATTTAAAACAAATGAGCACACCTGTTGGCACGGTTCCATCAACAATAACATCAAGTCCAACTGGTTGACCAACATCCACTCCTTTTGATTTTGCATAATCATAGAAACCTTTGTACCTACACAAACCACATTACCCAGAAATATTAAATTAAACAACAATGCTACAATTTTTTCTTGTTTAGCAAAAAAACAATATCACTGAAATCCATCCATAAGTTTCTTCATCGCGACAGATCATTTCTCATTCCAGTCTAAGAACGAGTAAATATATCATTCAAATAATTTGCAACCAGTTCTTGTTATAATATAATTTGATTTGAAAAGAAAAACGGCATCCACATTAGGTGCTGCTTCTACGACTAATGGTTCAAATGATTAAAATCCTACATCATCATGGAGGACAAAGCACATCAAGTCTACCTAAAGTTGCAATTATACCTTAACAACAACCAAACAACAAAAATATCACAAAAGAAACATGAAATCAATCTCACCCACAAATAAAATAATGGCCCCATTGGTGATTCTTCAAGTCAAGTTGCTGTACCAAAACAAAATGCCACCAAATATTAACAAAATAGGGCAATCTTATTGACAAATTGAATCATGAATAATGGAAAACACACACTTTTAGACTGAATTAAAAACAAGTAAAATATAATTAGCAGTATCCAAAAATGGAAAAGGAATTATTAACAAACAAAAGACCAGAACAAGAAAACAACACACACAGAGGGAAGGAATTGAGGATCGACCTGGTCAGGATCAGCAGGATAAGTACACATCGAATACTTTGCATCATTGACGTTAGCAATCCTAAGAACCTTTTCGCTTTCATTCTTCCGAATCGCTACAATTGTATCTTGGCGAATAGCCATTGGCAACACCGAATACCCCTCATAGTCAATGTGCTCACCGATCAAGTTCACTCTCCCTGCACCACCGCCGCGAAAAAAAAAAAAAATTAATTAATTAATAATCAAATAAATAAATGTCAATTCATATTAATGATTAAATAAATAGAATACAGACAAAAAAAGTAATCGCATGATTTTCAATCATTGTCACCAATGCATACCCATGCGTTCGCGCTCACGCACACAAAAAAAAAAAAAAAAAAAACACACACACACACAAACACAAGCTGAAATGCAACGTTCAACTTCGGGAGAAAAACAAATTAGGAAACCAAATATTTTTGTTTCAATTCACTGCTTCCAAACATAAATTTATTTAGAGAGAGAGAGAGAGAGAACCAGGTGAGCGAGCGAAGACTTGAGGAGCGTGACCGAATACTTGTTGAAACTTGGACTTCACAGTATCGAAACGAAGCTGAGCTTCTTCGACCTGAGAACCTTCCCCATAGACGGGCTCCAAGCTGTTGAAAATCGGGATCGGGAGCTCCTCGTGTTTCGCCATTTTCTGAACAACAATTCAACCCTGCAACTCTCTCTCTTTCTCCTTCTCTTTCTGTCTCTCTCTCGAAGCGAGCTCTTGTACTTTATACATCTTCGCATGAGACAGAAAACGTTCTGTGAGTGGTGAATGCCATTTGCCACTGGTAACACGTGGCAGTGACATGGTGGATTTGATAATATTCGACTTCCCTTATTTTATTTTATTTTTTTTGGTTTCTTTGATTTGATTTGATTATGATTAGTTTATTGAGATTTCAAAACTTTTTCGTCTGGTAATTTTTCAAACCATGAATTACGGGTACTAACAGTAAACGATTGGATAAACAACTAACTTGGAACTGTTCATCCCTGACTGAGATTTTCGGATCCGCTTTATTCTCGCATTACCTTTGTACTGGACGGGAAAAACAGCATCTGCTTTCATCATATTTTGGTAATATAATTTGTACTAATAAAAACATGAAATATAATTTGTACTAATAAAAATATGAAATATAATGTCAACTCACCATTAGATAAAATATGAACCCTATTTAAATAAGATTCATACATCATCCAACAGAAGAATAAATGTGAGTCGGTCATAACTCTAGAAAAAAAGTATATTCATTATCAATCTTATCTTATAGGAAACAATTGATTTGAAATTTTGAATTTAAGATGAAAAATCACTTTTTTTTCCTTGTAAATTAACTTTTCTTTTTGGATTTGAATGAGGATTTAAAGAGTAAAGTGGATAATTTTATTTTTTGATCAATAGAATAAAAAGGATCTCATTTCTAAATTTATTGACCCAATAGTTAAATCCCCCTACTTTACTTTAGAGTGTGTTTGGTTGATGAGTAAAAAATGAGAGTAAAATTACCTAAATGAATTTCATAACAACACATGAATTTTATTTAGTTAACTTTTACATCTATTTTTATTTTTCAACTAAACACATCCTTAAAGTAAGATAATCACTTTAAAGGATCTTTTATTTTTTCTTTTTAACCATAATTATTCACCACTGAAATGAGTGGCTAATTCATCAACATATAAAATTCATAGACGTGGGTCTTACTTTTAATCTTACTTCATACATAGTAACTTTGTTGGGTTTCATGGTTTCCTGTAAAAGTAATTTTTTAATTGTTGAGTTTTATAGTTTCATTTTAAAGTAACTTTTTAAGATATCCCAACTTTGTTAAGACCATCACTTTCAAGGATTATTATCCTTTCTTTTTAACCATAATTATTCACCATTAAAATGAGTGATTAATTTCTCAATATATAAAATTTATAGATGTGGGTCTCTTTTTTTTGTCATAAAACCTCTTCACAAATACTAATTTTGTTTGGTTTCAAGGTTTCCTTTTAAAGTAATTTTCTAAGATATTTTGACGATTTAATAATTTTATTAATTCATGTATAATAATTTTAAATGATGCTTATTTTAAAATTGGGTGAATATTTCGATAATATATTGAAGCCAATCGACGGTCAAATTTGTTTTACTTTAGGAAATTAGGAAAAGATGGCACGTGTATACAGATATCAGCATATCAATTGTCAATTTTATCACCATTGAGTTGTATTGCGGATATGATGATGGAGGCACAAATGCCGAATTAGTCTACAAAATAATAATCATACAGTAGCACATTCGTCATTTTCCTCTGTTTTGAGGTGGGGCATAAAGAGCCTAAGATCGTGTCAATTATTGTTACAATAATTTATCATTGACTTTTCTAGTTATTTTAGATTCCTCAATTATTATGCTATCAAAAAGAGAAAAAGATTCAGTTAATATTATTTTAATCCTTAACATTTCATGTGTAAGTCATTTTAGTCCCTGATATTTTATGCGTGAGTCATTTTAGTCCATCGCTTTTAAAATGAATAAATTTAGTTCCTCACATTTATAATTGTGAATCAATCTAGTCCCTCACATTTACAACTGAGGGACTAAATTGATTTACCGTTGTAAATGTTAGGGACCAAATTGATTTATTTTAAATTGGGTTAATTAGGAATTTGTCAGGGCCGAGAAGGTTAATTTAATTATTAACTCAAATGACGTTGTTTAATCCCAGCTAGAGTATCACTTAATGGTGACACATCACTACTTAACTAATAGTGGTTTAATAGATGATAACTGGGGGACTAAATTTATTCACGGTTTTTAATGTGAGAGATTAAATTGATTCACAGTTATAAATGTGAGAGATCAAATTGATTTATTTTAAAGGTGAGAGACTAAAATGACTTACGCATGAAATATAAGAGACTAAAGTGAATATTAACTCGAAAAAGATTATAACGCAAACCTCTAGTGCATGATTATATATATATAATACAAGAAAAATGTAGATTGAGTGGAAATATCACCACAATTCATGATTAAGGTATATCTTTGGTTCATCAAGCTCTTAAAAAAGTATTTGCAAATTGCACATCAGTAGAGATAATATGAAATTCAACCCAAGTTATAATATGAATATGTGCTGACTGTCTATTAGATGAGTTAACTCCTATTGTAAAATATAACTTGACATATTCTTTTAACAATGAAATTACTATTAATGGGATAAAAAGAAAAAAAAAATACTTACCTCTTATATTCTTAAAGGATATCTCACACATGTTTAGCTATAGAAGCATAACCTTTAAGGTAGCGTTGGTTTCCATCCTATGATAGTAGAGACATAGACAATAAAGACAATAGAGAAGAAGACAAAAACAAACACGAGCTCTGTATTGTATTTGATTGTAGAGTATAGGACATGCAACTGTCTCTATATATTGTTTAGAAACATGAGAGACAAAATAACAAGTATATGATAAAAGGCATTATGTACCCCCACCAAACTGCTATCGCCAATAGCCAGCTAATCAGCACCAAACCACCGCCGGCCACCAGCCAGCCGCTGAACCACCCATGGTAGTGAGGATAAATAGGAAAATACTAAATATGTATATTGATATTATTTGAAGAAAAAAATATTAAATATATAATTTTGTGCGTTGTCCCCATTGTTCCTCCATTTTAGAGATACACAAATTTTCTATATTTTGTGTCCCAACATGGAAAATTTTATTGTATACTCTTCCTGTCTTCATAACCAGTGATAACCGAGAAAAGAAAAATAAAATTTAGTGAGGTCCACCCATGAGCTTTAAGTGGCATGACCACCATAGTTCCTTCCCAAACTCTTTTTCTTTCTTTCTCTGCCTCCATTCCCATCACTTTTCTTTCCTCCATTTCTTCCTTTCCTCCTCCATTTATTTTTCTTCTTCCTCTCATTTCTTCCTCATCTCTCTTCATCACATATCAACACCACCTCTACACTACTCAACTACCATCACCATCTCCTCCTCATCATCATCATCATCATCACCACCACTATTACAAAAATCACGCCTCCTTCTCCTCTCTTTCTAGCCGCTGTTTTCTCTCTCTAAGTGGGGGAAACTGTTAGAGCAGTGAGTATTGGATCGTTCTCTACCTCTAATCATCCTTTTAGAGTAATGCGTAACTGATAATCTTGCTCTATTTATTTTATTTAGCCCTTTATGTAGTTGTTCATTGTAGATTGGGGTTTAGAGGACCCTAAGTATAAAGATTTGGGGCTTTCTAATATATGGGGCTAATTAGTGTAAATTAATACTATTGTTAGCTCACTAATATTGTATTTATCTTGTTCCTAGAGTTATATAGCGAATGAGCATAAACCGTTGGATTGGTGGCACTTAAGAGTCGGTCTTTGGTTCTTTGGAACCAGTTTGTGAGTATATAGTATATCTATAGTTTACTTTTTGCATAGTAAATTTTAATTATAAAGATGCTATTTAATTATAAAGATGTCATTAAAGTGTTTTATATTTACTTAATAGATTCTATTCATAAATAGTTATGAATTTGAATTGAAAATTATTTATGAAATAAAGTGTGAAGGTTCGATGTCCTTATTTTTGGTTAGTTTGATTTGTTGATTTTCTTAAATATGATGATTATTAAATATGACTTGATGATTTGAGTGAAATTATTGCTAGATTTCTTTGTTGATTTTGCCATATGTTATTTCAATGTGTATTGCAAAAATTTATGATATTTGATAGCTGCGAGGTTAGATTAATATGAAGATTGAGTTTTAGATTTGTAAATTGAGTTTGATAAAGAAAACTATGATGGGTTCTAAGATAGAATTACCGCTAGCCAGAGCGAAGAGAATTAATGGCAATACCGCTAGCCATAGCGAAAGAGAATTTATGGCAATACCGTTCGCCATAGCGAAGAGATATAATGACAATACCATTAGCCATAGCGAAGAGAAGTAATGACAATACCGCTTGCCATAGCAAAGAAATATAATGGCAATACCGCTCACAATAGCTAAGAGACACATTACCGCTTGTCGTAGCAAAGAGATGTAACGGGCTTATGTGCACATAATTTCTCTTAGTGAGATAAAGTTTGAAAAGACCTTATTTGAAAAATAATAAACCTTGCGATTTATGGGTTGAGATTACTCCCTAAATAAGATTTATGTTTCTAATGTAGCCCTCATGAGTGTTTGAATATTTGATGATGAAGTTAATTTTATGTGAAAATAAAGAATTGGAGAAAATGTGATAAAGAGGATTCAGTAATTATTTTTGAGAGTTTTCTTATAAATAAAATTTCAAAGAATTCATATATGTTATTATGTTTATATTATTTTCTACTTGTATCTAGTAAACTATGGATATCTTATCTTTCATTGAGTTGCAAAACTCTTCCCATTGTCCTTTATTTTTTTTTTTTCTAGATACAGGTGCTAGTACCAGTTTCGTTCTTTCGGCTTAGCTGTTAATCGATACTAAAATTGTAAGCCTTCTTGAGAAGACATTCTTTTATCATCGAGATCCTTTTAAAAATAGTATTTGTTAGTATGTCAGTTGCTCCATATGTCACAAGCAGGGTCCTCGGACCGTATGATTAGTGTTATATTTGGATTTATGTATGTGTATGTGTTTGGCAATGTGGAATAAGTTTCGAAAGAGTTATGATAACAGATTTTATGCTTGAACTTAGAAGCTGGAATTACTTAGTTTTGAGACTGGATGACTTATTGAACTTGTAGGTATTATCGAATTTGGGGAATGATTGAAAAAAAGGTAAGGCTCTGCCCGTTTTTCTGGAAATGGTTTATCGATAAAGGCTTGCTAGAGAACATGTTCCCTATGCGCCGGTCACACTTTAAGTTGGGTCGTGACATAACCAAACAGTTTTTGTCTCCAATAACTCTGTATTTTTTAACTCATGACAGAAATTAAATACTACCTACAAAAATATACAACGATATAATTTCCATATGACATATTTTATGAAAACTTTATATATCACTAGTAAATTTTAATATTTAAGTAAAAAAGTTTAAAAATATTACTTCATCAGTTCTTAAATAATTGTTTAGTTTTAAGTGTTCACTAAAATTAAGGAGATAATAAGTAAAATATTAATATTAGTAAAAATTATGAATAATTTGCTAAATTATCTTTTTATTCAATATTCTAATTTTCTCTCTTTTCATTTACTAGTAAGTCAATAGTATTTAATAGAGATATTATTGAAAAATATAATTAATAGTGCTTACAATTTTGAAATGGACAATTATTCAAAATAGGATGGAGAAATAACAAAAAAGAAGTTGAAAATGGCAAGAGAACAATTAAAGAAGGGAAAAAAAAAAACCAGACATCAAGAGAACGTTTAGTTTTGGGAAAGCTATTTGTATTTGTATAGATTACCTGAAATGCAACTCACAGGGTTTGTGGAGGTGATGATAAATAACTTTGACCCCTTAAACATGAGTAATATCTTAAATTCTAATAAGACATTTTATTTTTCAAAGAAATGTGCATGTATGTTGGACCATACATTTTAATTCCCTTCAGATTGTACACTTCGTCCCGTATTTTGGTTTAATTTTTAGAGTGTATTCATTTATGGGATAAAATTGAGTATGGAATTTTTACGAAAGATAAATTTTATGTATAAAATTATATATAAAATTTATTTATGAAAATCTTATCCTTACTTTTACTCTTCAATCAAACATACTTTTAGAATAATTCTTTTAAAAAAAATTAAGTTAAATGAATTATTTTTAGAAAAAAGTTGAAATAATTTATTTGTGTTTAGAAATTATAATTCAAAAGTAGGTTTAAAAGCATGATTTTTGTTTGAATTGGATAAGCTGAAATTACTTTTAAATATAAAATTACCAAAATCACATAATATAATTCTAAAGAAGAATAAAGTAAAATATTAATAGAGATAATATGATAACAAAACCGTTTTAATTGGCAGAAGTGAGCGAGAAGCACCTTCAAACATATTTTCACTAAAAATACTTTTGAGAGGTTAGAACAATACTACTCAAAGTTATTTTCATTTGAGTAAAAGTAATTTTGCTCTCAATAAAATGTAAAACAAACAAGTACTTATACTTTCATAGTCAAACAAAAGTTAGCTTATGGATATATAAATACTTTTGCTAATCAATACTCTAAGGTAATAGTTTAAAATCCTAAAAGATAAGTTTTAAAACTTAGTGGTGAGCTCTTTACTTTAAAAACATGTGATAAAAGTTTCCTTATTTACTTCTCTAGTTAATGCTGACATTTATCAGATAAACTCATAAATTAAATTGTTTGAGTATACAAGGTACTTTATCATTACAAACAAAGGCTCATTTTTTTTAATATGGGTTTTTTACAACCCATTTTACCAAAATATAAGAATGTATACATTTTTATAAATGTATGATATTTTAATTGAATTCACTATCAACCGGCAAGTTTATCAGAATAGTAATAAATAAAATTACTAAATCCACTATCACCTATGACAAGTTTATTAGGAAAAATAATAAAAAAAGTATTTAACTTGTCATAAGTGGTAGTAAGTTTATTAAGGAAAAAAAAATATTTATCTATATTTATAAACGTGACTAAATGTATTTGAAAAATGTGAATAAATGCATTAGTAATAAAAAAAAGAGGTAAATTCACCCACCTTATGGTGAGTTCGGGAAAAAAAAAATCTTATTTATGTAAATACTCCCATAATTTGATATACATGGTCAAAATTTTAAAAATAGAAATAAATCAACTATTATCTTTTGTACGCCTGAACCTCAAGCAATATAAACATAAAAACACAAAAATTCAGTCGAAGCTAGTTTATTTGGTTGAAGCAATTTGTTGACAACTGACACAACAATACCACATAGCTTATGCAGATATCGATTAGTATCCCTCAAAGGCGAACTGGCTTTGTTCTTGAATTTCTTGTCGCCTGATATGGCTTGGATTCCCGCTGAATAAGCCCTTTGTTTTAGAACATTAAAGTCACCTTTATCCATAGCATTTAGAGCCTCTCGCAAATGTAATCATGTACGATTCCACGCCACCTTCCACGCTGATTTTAGCTCAGGGTCCTTGGTTTGTGTGGATAAACCTTGCGTGCATGCTACGCTGCGATGGATGCATTATTGGCATTGGCAATCTCAAGGATCAAGTGAGCAAATCCAGCAGTGTCTGCTTTTGATCTATGGTTGATTGATGAACGTAAAGTCATTATACAAAGATGGTAATGAGGGGATTGACGACATATTTGGTCTAGCAAACTTAGCTTGTATGTGTGAGAGTGGATGGATTGGTAGGGTGAAGAAAACCGAAGAAGTGAACAAGTGAAGAACAACGTAAGTTGAAAAACTTGTAAGCTTCATCTTCTCCAAAGAATTGTCTTAAGAACACAAATGACGATGTTCAAGCCTACAATTTTACAAATTCGATATAGGCTTATAAGAGGAATGGCCCCGGTGGTTTAAGTTTTGCAGCATTTTAAGGGAAGATCTTGACGCTTCCCTTCATGCTAGCTCGTCGAGTGAGGGTCACGTGGTTAAAAATGAGATACAGTAGCAAACACAAGTCATGAAAAAGCATTGTTTACTCTTTTTTTTTTTCACGACATAAAATGCAATGCAAATCTATTTATTAATCTTTGATGTATTTGTTATTAGGCCGCTAATTTTTTTATACTTGTATATCTTTGGAATAACTAAATAGAAGAATTCTTTTATGATAATATAGACAAAAAATTGTAGTCACTCAATACAAATTCAATAATATATCACGTCGTCTTAAACAATTGTACAAGTGCATACAAATCATTCTCATAATGAAATAATTATTCATTGTAACATAAAATGGTATTTAATTTTGATGCAATGTTGGTGTACATATTTTTATTATCTAATCAAACATATAATAATAATATATAGTTTGAGCATATTTTTATAAAATATGTTAAGAACTTAATTTTTATTTATGGACTATAATGTTATTATTTTTTATAATTTTTTACTTTGATAAAATTTCATTATTTGAGCATGTAAAGTGTCTATAAATAAAAATTAAATTCACATTTTTAAATCCCAAAATCTGGACAATATGAAGTATGAACAACTTTTTTAGATGAAACGATGATATTCACTATCGAAATTAATAGGGTTTAATTCCTATGAATTGATAGTATAAATTTTTTTTTATACAGTTAACCAATCATATATTACCATATAAGTCATGATAGTTGACTTTTTACACTCATTACTTAAAAAATCATCTAAACAAAATATTTTAATTTAATAATAATATAAAATATTTTTATACACATAATACATCAAAATTAAACTCAAATTAATAATTGTTCCCTTTGAGTTGTAAAACTTAAATTGATTCCTTACTACATGCTTGAATCCTTGCCACAAAACTTGTATAGCCTGGCTGGCTATCAATTGTGACGAAGCTTATGGTTAAATTATGAACAAGGTTCATTAAACGACCATGAGAATAGTAATGGATCGGCAGTCAAATCACGTGACCAAACGGCATCACAGTTGTCGCAGCAAAAGATAAGAAAGGAGTCACCGTCGTGGAGTCTGTGCAGTTGGGGCCTGCATGGGCTGGCCCAGTAGTAAGTAAATATCGCCCCAATAGCATGAACCCCCCGAGTCAAGTCTTCGTTCGCTCTCTAGCTAGCTCCCTTTCTTCTTCGTCGTCTTATTCCACTATTATTATTCTCAACCAGAAACAAAACAAAGTGACACCACCAACACAAACACCAACATCAACATTACACTCTGAACCCTCAACCTTCCTACCTACACACTTTCACCCTCCCCAAATTCCACTTCCTCCCCCTTTCTCTCTCTCTCTCTATCTCTTCTTTCTCTCTCTCTCTAGGGTTAGGGTTTCGTTCTGTTTGAGCTAGCCAAGCTGGATAGGCACAGAGGAGACCGCTATAACAACAACAACGATGACTCTCACAGCTACCGTCACTCTTCTTCGAGGCCACACACTCGCTTCTCCGATTCTCCCATGACGTACCAGAACAACTCCCGCCGGAGCCCCGCTCCATACCGCTCCGGCGGCCGCGGCTTCCACAGCCCGTCGCGTCGCTCTCCAGGAAGAGGCGGAGGTTTCCGCCCAATTGGCGGCGGTGGCGACGGGTTCAGGCCGATGAGCGGTGACGGTTACGGAGACTACGGGTTCAACAGTTACCAGGCTCCGCCACTGTCTGGACACAAGCGAGGTTTTCGCGGAGGTTCACCCGGTGAGTTTGAATAGGAGCTTTTTTTTTTTTTTTTTTCCTTTCGTTCTTTGAAATGCACTCAATTGATGTCGTTTACTGGTATCGTGTTGTTTTGTATGTATGTTTGGTTTGGTTGTGATCGCTATTGCTTGTATGGTCGTTTTAGTATGAGCTAGGTTCCGGGACTGCATTGGTTTTTGTCTATTGGAGGCATTATGGATTTACTATTTAAGAGTTCTGATTTATACAGTCATGAATGGTTTCAAATTGCAACTTATAACGGTAATTGCTGCGCCAACACTGTGGTTGCGATGGTCACTGTAACCTCATTGTTGTGTCAGCAATTGTGGCTGCATCAGCTGCATTTACTTGCAGTAATTGCAACTGTTGATTTATAATGCTGGTATTTATTTTTTATTTTTTATAATATGGTTCAATATGGAGGTAGAGAATATGTAGTAATTCACTTGTTGTGTTAGTTTGTAGCCAAGAGTGGTGATAGAAGGCTTGGTTTTTGTTGTATGTTTGCCTCAGCTCTGAATTGTTTCAGTTCTTGTTGTATTTCACCTTATTTTTCTGTCCTAAATGGTTTCAATTTAAGTTCAGCATGGCTTATTGCACGTGCTGTCCTTATTCTGTAAATGAAATAGTTTTAATGTCTCTTCATTCAGATCGTTTTGATGGTGGAAATTTTGCCAAACTATTTGTTGGATCTGTGCCCCGAACAGCCACTGAAGAAGATGTAAGTCATACTAACTATTTTTGTTATATTTTCGTTCATTGACCAATAATTTAATAGTTTCCATAACATTAAAGAATATTAAACCTTATTCTGGTGTTTAATGGCTAATTATTGCCCTTTTACAATTATTTGATGTTAGATTCGACCTTTGTTTGAGGAACATGGGAATGTGATTGAGGTTGCCCTGATCAAAGATAAAAAAACTGGACAGCATCAAGGTATTTGTAATTTTAATATTATGAGACCGTTGTGATTTCATGTAAATTTTATTTCAGGTCCTTTGAGGGGCTGATGGGAGAGAAAATGAGCTCATCGTCATCTCAGTTTCTTTTTGCAACAAGTTCAGGCTTGTTGGTTTTGGTTCCACCTTTTTTTTCCTCGTCCGGTCATTCCAGACGGAGGCAAGACATGTGATCCTGTAAGCTGCTTTTTGTATAGCAGATGGGATCTTGGAGGACCAAAAGATCCTGCTCTTGCAATTGTAGCCGCAGCAGTGGGGCCTTACCCGACAATTCATCGTAGTGAGAGTGTTAGTTGCCATAGCTCTAGAGTTGTTTATGTCAAAAATTTAGAAGTAATTATTGTACAAAGGGGACAAAAAAACTTGGATTATTACATTTGAATGGTGTTAATCACAATGTATTTCCGAAGGTTTTAGGTTTTTCCTATTTTAGTTAACGTAAGAGTTTATTGAATAGCTTGGCATGTCATATATCAGTTTTGATTTAATAAAATGGCATGGGTCTGAGGTTGCATTGACAAAATATGGATGGTAATTTGTTTTAGTGAGTGATGTATTTGTTGGACTTCACACTTCGTTAGCCACCTTATGAATGGCGGACTATTGGTGATGTGATTGACAGTTGTTCATTTGGGTTTCTTTATGCAAAACTAAGGCAAATAGATCTAGTTTTATCATTACGCATATTTGATGGTTCAATGTTTAACTATGATGTGGTTTTAGAATGGTTCTTATTTGGAACATTGATTTTGCTTCTATATGATCGTAGATCTGTGATGACATATAATTATGCAGCCCCTCTCAAACTCGAATTTAATTTAGAAGCCATGTGGTTGTTTATGTGCACTAGTTTGAGATAGCAACAGTTATGTTCATATGTATTTTAATTTTGAGTTATGACAGGTATTGGATAGGTATTTAATTTGATTGGATTTGCCAAGTGGTCCATTTTACTGTTGATGGCTGTTATGTTGGAGCATAGAGTTTTATGCAGGGAATGTACTAATGTGTTTGTCTGAAAACTCACCATGGAAAGCTAGGTTTTCCATGGCATTGAAATCTTGTGTGGTGCTGTAGTTCTGCCATTGCTTATTTGTGTTGAAGTTGGATTCATAGCTGTGCTTCGTAGATGAGAGAAGTTCAGCTTTTATACTATGGATTTTTATGCATGAGTGCATATTCAGCACTCGAACTCTGTTTAGAATCTATTGATTGTCAATATATTAGTACGTGGATGAGTGTTGTGTGGATATGTGCATTGTGGTGGATTTAGTTAAGCTTCTACCCAAGTGAAGTTTTTACATTAGTGATCTGTTACTAATTTTTCAGTTTTTAATTTCTGCTTTGGGAATTATAAACCCACAGAGTATATGATGTCAGACTGATAGGAGATGTGAAATAGGAATTTATTTGCATAACTAAAAGCAAGTATTGCTGTATTGATTATGTGCTAGTCTGCTGTTGACAATTGCAACTGTGTCAATTTTTGATTGTGAGCTACAATTAATGTTTGGTTTTTTTGGCCTCTTCACTTATGAAGAACTTATCTGTGAGGTCCACTGAAAACTGAGTTCTTTTCTGTAAGTTATTCCTGCTGTGTGATTTATTGGTTCATACAAGTTTTGTTGCTTCATGAAAAACTTGGTGTTCCTATGCAATTTTGATTGCTCTTTCAGCATTTAGAGAATCTCTTTAGTCTCATGTCCTCTCCCATATAGTTTTTAAAGTGTACATGATGGGACATTTTGGTACTTCTGAAATTACATTGCTTGTCATGAGGTTTGAAAGTAGGACCTCATGCATACTACCCAAATTCCTCACCACTAGACCAATCCTAATAGCTTATACATGATAGGACTTTGATCTCATTTGTTTGATAAGTAAGGTCTACGGCAAAACTGTTGTAACTACTCTTATCAAAATAATAAAATAAAAAGCCTTCTGCAGTTACTGTCACCTGGTTATGTCCTTGAAAATAACCAACTTTTTTAAATTTTAAGCCAAAAAAAAGGGGGTTTCAACTAGAAATTTACATATTCTGTCAGCTTATTTTCTTGCTCTGTTCTTTTTCTGCCAATTGAATTGTTTGGTTGTGGATCTATATAGATTGACATCCATCTGTATAAAGGGTTGGGTTATATTTTTTAATGTAACTGCCATAAAAGACATTTTATATGCAGGTTGTTGTTTCATAAAATATGCTACCTCAGAAGAAGCTGATCAGGCAATTAGAGCGTTGCACAATCAGCATACTCTTCCTGGAGTGAGTTCTAGTGCTTTTGAATCCTAAACAGTAAATATTGAGCGCAATTTATGGTTAGTCGTTTGCTGACACTCATTACTAATTAGGGCGTTGGTCCAATCCAAGTGCGGTATGCTGACGGTGAACGAGAACGCCTTGGTAACTATTTCAATTTCGTGAAATTGATGAATTTGATAATTCTTACTGCCTTATGTACATCATACACGAGGATTTGATGACAAATACTGTTGGGATAAGTAAACCTTAATCTTAGATGTAATTTTTCTCATTACAAATTAAAATGTCTCTAAAATTGTCTAGTCTGACTGTCAATTTTGTGCATGAAGGGATCTTATGATCAGAATATCCATTTTATGAAAGAACACAGGAATATGTTGTAATTGTTAGTTGTCATTCTTTGCATATGTGAATTTATCTGTTATTTTCATTCTTTGCTAAATCCCTGTTATTAACTTTGTATGCTTTGAACCTCTTGTCTACTGCATTAGTCAGCTTAATATTCCACCAGAAAATTATTTAAACCCTTTGGTGAAATTTACTTTTAGTTAGAACAACTATTTAGTTGATAAAGAAAACACTAGCAATAGTACTTAAATCTGAACAAGCTCTGGAGCTTATTATTGTGGAAATTGGTTTATTGGTGGAGAGTTTGTGACTGGATGGTTTTTTGTATTTATTAATGCATCGCTG
Source organism: Dalbergia cultrata (assembly GCA_031216105.1). NCBI lineage: Eukaryota > Viridiplantae > Streptophyta > Magnoliopsida > Fabales > Fabaceae > Dalbergia > Dalbergia cultrata. The sequence continues at coordinate 15,737 of JAVHNL010000296.1, read as the reverse complement.
TTCTCAAGTCTTCCGACTATCTGTACTGACTGTTTCATGCTGCTGTTAATCAATTCATATTATAGGTGCAGTTGAGTACAAATTATTTGTGGGCTCTCTGAACAAACAGGCTACAGTAAAGGACGTTGAGGAAGTATGTTGCTTGTACCAACTAAACTTTACACAAGAGACTATTATAGAAATATTTTCAATGTGAAAAAAGTTTCAAGTGGTGCTCTGCAGAAGGGAAGCTTTAGCACATGGGATTTGATGTCTGAATGATTTAGTGAATTGTTAAATTCATTCATAACTATTCAATTTCTCTTTTAGTATTATATATGCTTACTTTTATTGTTAGCATGGAACTAATAGATGGTTTCTCTTGCATCAGATTTTCGCAAAATATGGGCGGGTTGAAGATGTTTATCTCATGCGTGATGAGAATAAGCAAAGTCGTGGTATGTATCCTACTTTTCTGAGATATTAGCTAGGAATGAGTTTGGGAGTGCCAGCTGGGTTGATTGGTTGGTTTCTTGGTTCTCACATTCGAAGTTGTTTGTTCTTAACAGCAGTGTGGATTGGTTGATGCATTGAATGCTTTTTATTTTTCCTCATTTTTGTTTTCTTTTCTGTAGTTTCAACCTTTTACTTCAATGTTTGGAGGCATCTTAAATTTTATTCTGGTGTTTCATTTTGTGTCTCTCTGTACATTTCTGTTTGACGGATAGATAATATTTTGCACCTTTTTGATTGAAGGATGTGGTTTTGTTAAATACTCACATAGGGATATGGCACTGGCGGCTATAAATGCACTCAATGGGATCTATACAATGAGAGTAAGGAATACTTGAACTCTCTTATAATAGTTCTCCTTATGAAAGTTTTCTGGTTAAACTCTTGTATTTTCTGCATAGGGTTGTGAGCAACCACTGATTGTCCGGTTTGCTGATCCCAAGAGACCTCGTCAAGGAGATTCCAGGTTTGTCCTCTAAGGCATTAATTCATGATCTTTAAAAAGTCTATTTTAATGCTGATTGATTGACAAAAGTGTGAGCTGTGAACTGTTCAAACTTGACCAGACTCTAGAGATTGACTTGTGCTTACTGATATGAATTTGAAATTAAGCTTAAACAAGTAGTACTAGTATTCTTTTTTATTTGGTATTGTACTATTTGAACTACAGCTCCGTTATGTAAGCTTTTTTGGGGCTGGTTAACCCACATTTTAAGATGTTACAGTTCAAATGGAAGGATGGAAAATGATGCTATTCCTCTGTTGTATAGGTTGATAAGTTAATGAAAGGGCTCTTTTTCTTGTCCTGATTTTTTAACTGCCTCAAGTTTTTATTCTTTGTTGCAACTCATTCATTGTTTTGGTTCCTTTTTTTTTTTTTGGGGGGGAGGGGGGTGAGGGGAAGGAATTTATTTTTCATTCTGGATTTGAATCACGTATAAATGAGTGTGCTGTGTTGTTGCAAAGAAATGAATAAACAACAACAGCAACAACAAAGCCTTGTCCCACATAGTGGGTGCAAAGAATGAATATAAATAAATTAGTCTGCTGATACCAAATGGGTGTTCTAATCATGTACCTTTCGGAAATTTGTTTTGCTTGTTTCAGGGGAACTGCGTTTGGTGGTCCAGGATTTGGTCCTAGATTTGATGCGCCAGGTGCAAGGTATTTAACCTTCCCCCTTTTCCTTTTGGCTTCTGTCTTCTTAATTGTTTATCCAGTAAATTTTCATCATGTTGGAACTTAGTGCAATTCTTTCTAAAGTAATTTCATTTTGTAGACTTCCGTCCAATATTGCTGATCCAATGGGTGATCGTATGCCTCCCCCTAATGCTTGGCGTCCAATGCATGCACCCAATATGGGGCCATCCTTTAATGCTGGTTTTCATGGCATGGGGCCTCCATTTCCAAGATCTGGTGATATGGCATTACCTATTAATGCAGTAAGTGTAAATTTAATGTTACTTAAGTTTTACCCAAAATCCAATACAACTGTCTTTTTCTTTAAAAGCTACCCCAAGCCGTAAATGCTCACTCTTATTTTTCAGCTGAAATGCCAGTTACCTTAGTGTTACAACTGTCCTTTTACCTTAGTGTCACCCAAGATATTTTTGTATTTATATTTCAATTTAATGGGGCATGTGGCAGAATATTGACCACTGAATGGTAAGGGTACTGTCATCTAGTTCCTGATGGAAATGTCCGGAGCTTATGGAGACATGAAATTTGGTCGTACTAGAAATAGAAGTTCATTGCTATGAACTAATAGTCAGTAAAGAAGCTATTTTGCCAATGATTCTTCCTAGGTTTCTAATGGAAATATTGTAGTTGCTGGTTGGATGTAATTAGTTTTAACGTTTCACTCTTCATCAGTTCATCCTCCATTCTTTAAATCTATTTGTTTTTCAATTATTTTGTGTGGCACATCTGTTGCTTATACTATTCCTAAAACAAATACAGGGTGGCCCTATGGTTGGCATGGGAGGCACAGTAGATGATCGTTTTCAAGCTCAATCGCTGTCAGCTATGCCACAACAGGTATATTGATAAGAGTTATATACATTTGAGATTAATTAATAATTAGGCTTTAGGCTTTACTGCCTAGTTGCTTGCATGGAGAGGATTAATAAATTTGTGAAACTGTCAGAATTTCAATCAGCCTATGCCGCAAATTCCTCCAGTCAACCAACAACACACAGCACCATCGCAGAAACCAATTCAATCATCTCAGGAGTTACCACCTTCCCTTCCATTGTACCCACAAGGTCCCTACACACAAACGCCCCCACTTTCATCTCTTAGGCCTCTTGGCCAGCCACAACTTCCTCTCTCTGCTGGTTCTGTACCTCCGCAGCAGGTACATGGCATGAGTGGACAATTTCCAACTTCACAACCCCAAACTCAGAAGATTGCTTTGCCTGCTGCAATTCCTCAGGCGCCTCTTGATACCAACTTGCAATCCAATACAGCTTTGACTACTCCAAATCAACAGCAAGGTCCCTCTGTGCAGCATCAGCCAGTTCAACCGCTTCAGCAATCCCCTTCTCAGTTAGCTCAGATGTTGTCACAGCAAACTCAAAATTTACAAGCAAGCTTTCATTCATCACAGCAGGCCTTTTCCCAGCTTCAACAACAACTACAGATGATGCAACCAGCTAGTCAAGCATCAGTGTTGCAGCAAAATGCAGAAGCTACTAAAAAACAGGTATTCTGGGTTGAAAGATCTGCTTTTCTTAGCCTTTGCTTTAGATTCTCTTAGTTGTTGGATATCTCACCTTGTTATAAGGCTTCACATATTTTACATTAGTCTTACTTGCTTAATTTGCATTGGGTGGAATGTGATTAGTGAAGTTTGATTTGAATGAGTGTTTCTACAAAAACTTTCTTTATATTTGTAGCTTGTTCGTGGATTGTATTATTTGAGTTGACTTGTGATTTTATAGGCCTTAGGTTTTTTAGTGTATCTGATTGGTTGTAGACATTTAAAACTTTGAAATGTCTGACTGCATGCCATTAGTTGTAGGATGTATTATTTATAATTCTTCTAGGATGCTGCACTAGAGGTTGCTTCCATAGTAACATTCATGAGCTAATGACTTTTTACCTGTAGTCTCAATGGGCTGGGACCATACCACAGACAGTGGCCAGCACTCCTGCAGCTGCACCAGCTGCAGATATCCATTCATCTGCATCTGCTACTTCTGCTGTACCAGTGGTAAGCCAGAATACGGCTCTTGCCAAATGTAATTGGACAGAGCATTTATCTCCTGAGGGCTTCAAGTATTACTACAATAGCGTCACTGGCGAAAGTCGGGTAAGAATTAATTTTAATTGTCATTATCTTTCCTAACTTTGAATTCACTAGTGGAACTAATATTCTCTGTAATGAATCTATAGTGGGAGAAACCCGAGGAGTTAACATTATTTGAACAGCAAAAGCAACAGCAAATGATATCTGTTCAGCAGTCTCAAACTCTGTCACAGCCTTCAATCTTATCAGCCCAGCAACTTCCTCAAATCCAACAGGTTCAGCCTCAAGGTAATCTCCAAGGACAGGTTCTCCACCAGCAACAAATACAGCAATCTTCCATGTCTTCTTCAGCGGTAAGTATATCTATGATATTCTTGCATTGGAAGATGATTATATTGTTGCTGACTTTGCTTTTTTGCAATTCTAGTTCCAGGCATATGGAGTTGCAGGTCATCAAAATGTTCAGGTAGTAATGCCATTCTTGTCAGCAGCTGTTTAATAATGAGAGATGATGTGTGGCATGCTTCATGGGCTATACATGTAGCCTCTATGGTTCTTATATTGTCAATATTCATTAGCTCCTTTATGTTGTATATAAATCACAACTTGTTTGTCTTTTCAGGAACTTGGTTATAAACAGATACAGCCATCTACTATTGCTGCTGGTGATCCTGGACGCTACTCACAGGTATTACAAGGTTTACACTTCACACCTTTCATTTGATTTGTCATGTCCCTTTTGTCTAGTCTAAATTTCTGAATCAATTTCAGGGTATTCATACTTCACAAGAGTGGATTTGGCAAAATAAGCCTGCAGGTTCCAGTCCTTGCACCCTCTTATCTTTCTGCCCCCTTCCTGATTACAAACACACACAGACACACGTGCTAGCTATATGAGTTTCAGTAAGAAAGGGATGGAATAATGTTTCAGTCACCATGCTATTATTTCTGTCATTTGCGATGGTTTAATGGATATTCACCAGAAGGAAAGGTTAATGAAGAATGTTACATATTTTTTTTTTGGGTAATTTAGAGAAAATCTCTGATTTCATCGTTGCTATGAATTTGGGTTGGGATGTTGAAAGGAGGTTATACGTGAATAGAAGATGGTCGGTCAAGCTATGTCTCTCATTATTATTGTTTTTATAATATTTCATTGCTGACATATCTGGTATCTTTTTTTATCCCAGGAGTTTGAACTTCGATTGGTTGAGCTCGAGGCAGCAGATAAGAGAGATGTTTCAGCTTTTCAATGGCCGCAAAACAGAATCTCTAATCTGATGCTCAAAGGTAGGGCACCACCACCTTTATTTTGACCCAAAATGACATGTTGTAACCGTTTATTTTCAATCATGAGTTATTTTGGTCCTCATTGTTGAGGTTTATCTCTCACTTATAGCTCAGCACTAAGGGCTGTGGGGGTCATCAATACGTATGGCAAGGAAAAGTGCTACCCAGATCGTCTTGTGTAACATAAGCTTCGATTTAATTATAAATTTTAGCCTTGTTGTAGGGACTAGATGAGTTCTTAGGCATTCGTGCTGTTGTTCCTAATAGAAGCATGACAATATATTACTCTCTACGCCTCTGCTATGGTAAGTACTAGATCCAGCTAGGATAAGATTGGTGTTGGGTCAAAGTCAGAGTGAAAAATTCATAGATTAGATTTATCAGTAAAATCATATGGAAAAATAGTCCTTGAACTTTACTTCCATACCAAACTGACTCTAAAGTGGGGGATGAGATGGCGAAAACCTGAATTAAAAACAAAACTGTTTCGTCCTATTTTTAGTTAGTTTTTTCTGCATGCTAAAATTCCGGGACTACACTAATTTGCCATGTAGCATACTGGTACGATATCCATTCGTTTCCTGGTCTATCTGTGGTGAACATGAGGAATTTAGCCGTTTATACACATACTCGGTAAAGCACGATTCAAGTTAATTTTTACTCTCTCCGCAGTCGAGCATAATTATGTGTCCCTACGATATATTTTTTCCATTGAAAACGGGTCCTAAGCTTAAAGGAAAGTTAAAAGACTTAAACCACAACGGGAGTGGTGACTTCTGTTACATCCATCGAAAGCAATAACCGGCGGATATCCTATGCTTATGGTCACATCATGTGTTTGCCCAACAAGATCGACGTGAGAACTATATTTAATTTCACGTATTTACATAAAAATATGAAGTCAGTTCGTAGTTCGGCAGTCCCTTCGAATCTGTCCGTTTGATCGAGTGCGTGATCCCAAGCTTCCCATTTTCAACATTGAATACTTGAAGTCCTCATAAAAGGCTGATGGGTTCTCTACGTAGGTTTCTACAATTTGTCGTGTCTGATCATTGCCGCTCACTAGAGCTTGGTCTGACGGTAGCAGTCCCTCCCCAGAAAGAAGGTTAACGTAGTACTGGTTGTCAAATGTAGCTGGTGTAGCCAGGTCAAGATGTGCCACTCTGTTGCTGTTATCCGGTGCTGAGCACAACTGCTGCAACGATGCAATGAAATCCATATTAACATATGGTCTGTCGGAATCCTTGATACTCTGTAAACGAGAGCTAAATGTTGGGCAGCGAGCTTTTCCTATTGTGTGTGCACCTGAAACAAACACGATCGTGTTAAGCTTGTTTTTCATCAACGAGAAAGATTTCCAAGTATGACAATAGGAAATGCTAAAAATGATTAACCTGATAGGGCAACCATGTCTTCAAGTGTAAGGCCCACATTGTCGAACTTGGTAAGGAGAATATCAACAGTGGAGTTTGGGGCTGGGATGTTATTATTTGCTGCTTCCTTGCTAGCACTCATGCCGTCTTTCCTTCCCATTTGCACCTCCCAAGATGGACCTCCGGACTGCAATTCAGCGGTTCAGTATGTTTCAAGATAATCGGAATAATTGGAGGCAAAAATGGGTTGCAAGCAATAATGACAAACCAGAACAACTGAATCTCGAGCAACAGTTGCCAGTATATCAGCACAGGAGACAGTTTCTGGACACACCAGTTCTAGTTCAGACTTGATTGCATCAATTACTTCAAACCCTCTGAGTGAGTTCAAGTTCGGAGCTGCAGTTTTCTCACCCACAAAGTCCTCTGCGTCATCCAGCAGGACTGAAGCATCACAGCCCTGAAAAATGCCACAACATATTGAGCAGTTAATGAGATTACAGTAATCTTAGAAAAAGCCAATTAATTGGTGCAGTCAAAGAATATCTTGCATTGACAAAGCAATCATGAAAATGCAGCCTAAGAAGTGAAGCTGCCATTCTTGAGTCCACAGAGACTGCCTGTTCCACCCAAGAGAAGATGATGGCTTCTGCTTCCGGGCAAGTGTATTGGTATATGCCAGCCCCTAGTGGACATCCAGTATCACCACCATAGGCATCCTTCAAGGGGGTTGCTAATGCTGAAGTCAGCTTGAGCATCACTAGAAACACTAGTACTAACTGCTCGCCCATTGTTAGGGACAGCAACTCTTCCTAGTGACAATATATTATGAATGCTAAGGAAAGTTTGCTTGATTAACATGCTGGATGCTGCTCTTGTATATATAGGAATTTACTGGCGAAGTGCTCATTGATAGAAGATGTTAACTAGGTATTGGAAGGAGTCTATGAGGAGTAGGCCTTGTACGAGAAAAGGTGATCTAATTGATAGAAGACACGGTCAAGCATAATAAAGTGGTTAGTATTATACGATCACCTAATGCCATGTGCCTTTACCCTTAGCATTCCTTTCCTTCTAGATTCCTTCCTCTGCTTCACGTATCAAAAGAGATAGTAACTTAAGTTAGCTTTGGAGAAAAACTGAAGTTCTTGGGAGAGACGAAGATAGAGAGATGCATAGTCACCATCATACGACTTGGTCCTCTTTCAAGTTTAAATGTTCAGTTAACCATGACAGTGGTCACTAAATTGTGATTAATTTTGACGACATTAATAAGAGCAAAGATGTCAGATTAAATTGGCTCAACTTCAACTATTTTTGTTATATTTATATTTATAAACAACCGAAATAAAAAAGAAAAAGAAAAAAATTCCACAAGTTCTCTCGCTTTGTTTTATGATCATAAAGGTTTGTAAAGAAAATTGAAGGTTTACCGGAAAATTAAATCAGTTACGATTACACTAGCCATCAACAAATCATGACGTATGATTCATCATTTTTGTCGTGGTTTGTTTTCTTTTTGTTTTTGTCCAAGGTTTCTTTTGGTTTAAATTTTTGGGTCTGAGGTCCTGTTTAATATTGTATTAAACGCAGTTATCGGGCTGGTCATATTCCACAGTCATGGGCCACAGCAACTCGGTTAAGGAGTGTGAGAAGTCATATTGGACAGTTTACGGCCCAAAACAATAGAAAACTTGATTTGATTTTTAATGTTACCAGCCCAACTACAGGTCAAATCATTCAAGCTTAAGTTGACCCTTTGGCCCTTTGCAACCAAATACGTTGGACTCTTAGTAAGTGACAAAAAACAACACCACCTTGTATACATTAAGGAGTTATCGTAGTGTTTGATTTTATACAATCTATCTAAAGTCATTCTTTCAATCCATGATCACCTTTGGTTATTTCAGTCCGTACATATACTGAATATATTAATCCTTTATAAATATCTTCCATACCCCGAGTGATATAGCAATTTATCAATCAATCACTCTTAATATACTTTAAACAATTTATTATTTATAAATTATAAGTAACCCAAATTTGTCCTATCAGATAGTAAACTAAAAACTTTGAGTGGCCAATGGGGGGGTTGCCACCGCCATATTCTAATGATTCAGGGTCATGCACCTTTTTCCAATCGCTACCTAGGAACTGATAGGTATTCTTTTTTTTAGGTTAAAAGGGAGGAGGGATGATATTTCAGAATCATAATTATATAAAGCGACTATGAAGCTTGAAAAGTTGAATAGTGTTCCATCAACAAGCTTACATCTTGGACGCCACAATTTTAACACACAGTCCCTTTGTCCGACATATTCCTAAACTTGAAGAGCAAGTAAGGAATAAAGATATTTTTGGAAGACACCCCCGAGTTTTCCACCTAATTTGAAAAACTTATCTTAATGGGTCTCACGTTAAATTTAAGATAATCCTGCTTGCATATACATAGATTTATACATTTAAAATGGAATATATATCTTTTAAAGTAAATATTGTTTCCACGCAAATTAGGTGTGTAATTTGTGAGGTGTCATTTAAGTGGCTTATTGCATGAATAACTCATCTATTGTAGTTTGGATTATTCAGATGCCTCCAGAGAATCATATGGGTTGTATGCAAATGACTAGACCTTGTCTCACTTCAATTCCTTGATTCGATTTCATTGAAGCATCAAATTGATTGGCACTCCTACAGTTGGATTACAAGAAGATACGCCTTTTCTCTGGTGCTTACCTTTTGCAATTCGTTAACATAAAGTGTGATGGCTGGAAAGTTTGAGAATACCAAAAAAAGTCACAATTCAAATGGCTTTAATTTATATCAGAAAACAAAATTTCTTCATCGCTTCAAGTAGAGAATATTCATTCACCAGCAGCATGGTGGAAAAAATGTGTAAAGCTTCATCACATCGACTTTTCTTTCTATTTACTTCTTCCTTATCTGCTTGTGTTCATACTAACACTTGCATGCCAATGCCAGTTACAAAGAAATGCTAATTCACAGTTTTGCAACCTCTCCTTAATTTCTAGCAGCTACTGTATATATGTCATGATTTAAGGCGTATTGTTGATACCTTCCAACTGTCTTGTCGAGGTAACTTTCAAGTATGAATGACAGGGACAGAGAGAGAATACTTTATGCACAAGTTTCATATCCATATATCTTCTTCCTAGTACACAGCTCCTCACTTCTAGTTTATCTTAGGAACATATCTGTCAATCCAACCTATTGTCATGAAATTATTTTTCACAAAAGGTCAATATATTGGGTTAATGGAAATGAATAATTTTAAATCCAAGACATATCCTTGATCTCCACGTTGCTAGCTTTTAAAACTGCCTTTTGATCACTTCAAACCTCTCTCGGAGTTATTGCAAAACCATTAAAAAGAGCATCAATCAACAAGGACTTGGTTTACCAAAAAAAAAAAAAAAAATCAACAATGACTTAGTCACGTATACTTTCCTAATCACAAACTAACTAGCCCTTCGTGATGATGACAAGTTGGAAATAAATACCTTTCAAGAATACAATTGTAGGGTAGAAAAGATCAAAATTTGTCAAATTATTGACAACTTAAGTACTAAAATAACGTAACTTGACTCAATCTTGGCTTCTTTCCAAGTCAGTCGACGTTTGTATGCCTCATGCCTGGATGGATAGAATTAGCATTAATATTATCCCCGGCCATGCATATCATAGAAATATTCTCTCTCTTTTTTTTTTGCCCGAAAAGAAAAAGTTCAGTTGAGTAATATTTTTTTTCAGATTCTCTGTACTCTTCCATATTGAAACTATTGAAATCATTAACTTTCGATCTCATAACGAATTCGAATTTGAAAAAGTACAGAAAATTTAGTTGCCACCATAGATTGATTGTTCATCATATTCATCTATTTTATAAAGTGACAAGAAAAATGGATATTTCAATGGTTCTCGACAATCAACGTATCGATAAAAGTATTGTCAAGAAAAGTAATTTCGATATAAAGTAACTGTTGAAAATACTTATAATTTTTTATCAACAACTAGTATATGTTGAAAATATATCGTTTGAGTATTTTTGACATATATTAGTTGTCGATAAAAATTTATAAGTATTTTCAACGATCAGTTTATGTCGAAATTTCTTTTTTTGATAACACTTTGATTGACGAGAACCGTTAAAAATGTCGTTGAAAATGCTCATTTTTTGTAGTGAAATAATTATTTTTAATTTTGATTCCAAACAGTATTAATTTATAAGACACAAAAACTACAACTTATTATGACCATATACCTAATTTTATCACAAAATTATATAAACTTCTGGCATCCGAAATTTAAAGAAACTTATTACCAATTTTAGTTTCTTTTTTAGCACTAAGGGGTCGAACATCAAATACAGTTAATCCAAATTCCATGCTTCCCAATCAAAGTAGCTTTTTCCCCGTTGTGCCTACGTACCATACTTTACCTTCTCTCATGATCGACTACTTGCATATATACCGTATTTATCCAAGCTGTCCATATATGCCTTGTGTCTTGAGAAGTGATAGAAAGCAATTAAAACTAGCGGTACAATTCAATTGCTGCCATCATCTACAGCTATGGCTGTACCACTAATTAGCACGTACTTTCATAGTCCTGGTTATAAGCCGATTGAGCAAGCAAGCAAGAGGGGCACGAAGAGTTTCCAAGCTTGGAAACGATAGTGGTATGGCCAATGGCTTCTGCTAGTGTTGCAATATCTATGCTAGGGCATGAGAACCATCATATATGCATCTTTTGGCAATGCTTTTCGATCCACACCAACATATCTCATCTCGTCATACACATCTTTTGCCATCAACAAGAAACGAACCATGCTCTGTCTATTTCCCTTTGAGGAAACACACATCATCATTGAATGGCTGAAGCCCATCTTTGTATATAGCTTATAGGGGAAGATGATGAGAAAAGCCATCATACAAAAAGCTAGATGGTACTGCTCAAGTAATAATGTTGCCACTTTTCTCATACCTCATGCACTGTGTCAAGTCATGGGACAATCATATCACACTCTCTATGATACAAAGTTTTCAGCTTTCTCGGTTTCTCCTTAAATTTCTCTCATCATACATATATATATATAGAGTTCTCAACTCTCCTTTGCTAATCATCTTGCATTCTTGACTGCCCTTTCCCCATAAAGTCTCTGCCATAAGTATCTGAGTGGGAAAAAGACGCACCTAGCTAGAAGATCTAATCAACCACATGCAAGTAAATGCACAAATTAAAGTGAAAAACCCTAACCCTAAAAATATTTGGTTTTCCACCATGAATTTTAATCCTATCTCACCCCAAAAAAAAAAAAAAAACAAGAGGAATTAAAGGAGAACAATGCGGATTACATGAGAAAAAGGATATCAAAAGAAGACTTTGAAAGGGTAAAAATGGCTCATCATCGATCCAATAAAGATATAGTTACAAAGAATAAACCATAGAAAGAAAGAAAGAAGAAAAAGTAAAAGCATAGCAAAATCAGAATCTAAAGCCCCCTCCACATGGCCATGAGCTACAAGGGCACAGTCGTTTGAAAAAACCGAACCTCAAAAATCAAATGAGGTTTCATATGAACACATGCTGTTGCTAGCTGAAGCGGGGTTTCTCTATGGTCAACTAACCTCTAAAACAGAAAACACCCGCAGAGAGGATTTTCATCGTCACACATCAGTTAGAGAAAACCTTACATACCACTAGCCAATACAGGCAAATAAAATTAACTAACTAATAGCATAATTAGTAATATATATATATGCAACGATCCAACATGAATATGGCCATCACCTCTACTCTTGTTCCTTCTCCTCTTTCCTCATCTGCGTCGGCACAATGTCCTCAAGAAGCCCATTGTCCCTCAACAAAGACGGTGCAAAACCTCGACGACGCTGATCCTCTTGATTCTGAAGCACAAGGCTACCAAACGACGACGCATTCACATTATAACTAGTAGTAGAAGAGGAGGAGCTAACAATATTCACGTTAGGTGGAGTAGTGGAGTTATATAACAAAGCTTGTGGAACACTATTGTGATGCTGAAACTGGTGGTGCTGTTGTGGCAGCACAAAGTGATGATGTGGAGAAGCAAGAGCACCACCCGATCCAATAAACCCACCAGCGGCTTCGTGCATGCTGAAGCCGAGGGTAGCGCGTGACGTGGCGGGGCAAGGGTGGGTGTGCTGGCCTTCGTAGGTGGTGACCACGATGGAAGGGTCGTCGGAGGAACGCTCCACGCGCTTCTTCACGCCACAACCTGCAGTGGTGCAACGGTAGTAGCTCCTGTTTTTGCATGCCACGCAAGAAAATATGAAAATCAGTACCCAATAAAGGAAAAGAAATATTATTGAAGATAGTGCTGTGCACATATATATACATAAAATTCAAGTGAAGAGAGAGAGAGAGAATCGAAATTGAGAATTGAGAAATGAGTGTATTTGTCAGTTTGTGTGTATACTAACCTGGGATAGGGGCTGTTTTTCACGGCTTTTTGGCCGTACTTGCGCCACCTATAGCCATCGTCTAGGTGATCCACTTCGCTCTTTGTCATGAACGCAAATCTCGGCTCTCTTTGCTTCTTTTGGTTCTTCTTCTTTGGTTTCAGGCTGATTAGATTATGATTTGAACAAGCAAAATCCAAATAATTAATTTCTTAACTTTATAGTTTTCACAAAATAACAACAAAAGCAAAGGCTTAAAATAATGCAAAGAGCGGAGAGACAGAGAAACGAGACACACAGTGTTAACCAACAACAACAATAAGGAAATACATTCAAGTTCAATGAACACACACACACAAACTGCCTCCTTACTTTCCCTGAAATGTCGCCACACACCACACCTGTCTCTTTATAACTGTAACCGACTTTATCCTCATTTTTTTCCTTTTTTTTTCCGTCTCTCTAAATTTTTTTTTGTTGTCACAAAACACACTGAATAACAGAGAAAAAGCTATTTCTCGAAAGAGTAAAAAAAGAAAAAGAACTGGTTATTGTTTACTCACTGCTTCTTAGTCTTGTCTTGGTCTTGATCTTCTCCTTTACCTTCATCTCCATCTCCATCCTCATCCTCTGCTTCGTGTTCATCCCCAACTACTTTCCCACCTTCGATGTTGTTGTTGGTAGCGGCGGCCTCGTTCGACGACGACGAAATCGAGCACGAGTTTGGGGACGCCGGAGTGTTCAACACCTCGGAGCAGTCGGGGACATTAGAGCTCGCCGGCGACGGAAGAGGCTGGTGGCTGATTTCGGTGGCGACGGCAGAGGAGGTGGTGGTGGTGGTGGGGGGGAGGCAATCGAATAAAGAAGGGGTGTAGTCATGGACAGCGAGCAAGTCCATGAAGCCAGCAAAGGAAGAAGCTTTTTGATCGAATGGTGTTGGTGGTGGCGGTGGCATCATGTCAAAGATGCTTGATGAGAAAGTGAAGGTGTTGGTGCTCGTGTTTGTGTTCGGAATCTCATCGGAAAATGCCACAGAATTTGCCATGGTGGATGATGACAACGACGACTTGGCAGCTGGTTGTGATGCTTGTGCTACCTGCTCCTCCTCCTTCTTCTTCTTCTTATTCTCTCTCTTCCTTCCTTCCATTGATTGTAGTTGTAGCAGTGCTCTATATATCAACAAAAGGCTTTGCACATATTCCTCATTATTTTTTCAAATCTCCCCTTTTCCTTTTTTTTTTTTTTTGCCCTTTTCTCCCCCAAAACTCCAAAAAGTGGTGACCCTCTTAATTAATCTCGCTTTGTATCTTGTATTATCACAAATGGGGGGAGAGAGAGAGCGAGAGAAGGACAGAAAGGGACAGCTTCGGGATTTCATTTTTATTTTTTTAATAAAAAATTGTACATACGGAAATAAAGGCTTGTCCCTTAAGTCATGTAGCCCCAAGCTATATATGTAGCTATAAGGATTTTTTTTATATATAATTTATTAATTATTAATAAAATTCTAATTTGTATATATTAATACTCTAATATCATTCAATTATATATTATAAGATTAATAAATATAGTTAAGCTTTGTATTCATTGCATGAAAAACCACATAAATTGAAAAAATTTAATTGGATACCAGAGTAAAAAATTTTGTATCATTAATATATCAAAATTGCACTCTTAATAAATAAATAAACTTTTCATTTAAATTTTTTATTTATAATTTATATGAGTTTATTTTCTTTGTTTCAATTTTATATTATCAATCAATAAAATTTTAAGAAAATATAAAATCATAATAAACAATTATTATGATAAGCAGTTATCTGACATAATTCGATGCTTTTATTAAAATTCTATTAGTTAAAAATATAAAATTACTTTAAAGTGTTCAACGGACAAAATGAAATTCTTTATATAAAGGATTAAAATACATCATTTTCACCATATATTAAAATTTAATTTTAAATATATTTTAAATTCTTATAAATATTGGTTGTTTAAATTTTAGTCACTCTGAAAACTTTGTTTTGATTTAGGTATTTTTCCCTCTCTTTGTTTTTATCCCTATCTTTGTAAATTTTGCACCTAATAAATAATGTATATTTAATCGCTATAATAAATATCAAGCTTTATTTTGGTCTTCATAAATATTTTAAGAATTTTTATTTGATCACCATAAATGTCTCTACTTAATATTGAGTTTACACAAACGAGATAAACATAATAATGAATAGAAAATAAGTGAAATTAAAGCAAAAATTTTAAAAGGGTCAAAAACCAAAAATGACTAATATTTATAAGAACCAACAAGGGATTTAAGGCAAAATTCACTAATTAAAATAAAATGAGAACGAAATATCATTTAGATAATTGAATTATTTTTCATTTTGTTATGTGGTGTGTGAAAGGGGCTTTCTGGTTTAGTTGGGGTTGGGAATTTGGACAACAGGTTGGCTGGGGGAGGTTTCCCACCTAAGGAATAACCAACACCTGTCGGTTGAGATCGAACGGAGGAGGATCTCATTTATTGCAAGAGGACCGCACTCGGGGGCCCACAGCTGCTGCTGGACGCGTATATTTGACTGGCAACCGGTTTGAGTGTGAACAGGGGGCGGACACGTGGGTCGTACGTAAAAGCCTAAAAGGGTTTGAGCTCTGATCGTGTGCATGTGATGGGTCCTGCACCTGCCCCCCCCCCCCTCCTCTTCTTATGCGTTGTTTTATATTTCCGTTCCCGGCAATTCCTTTTTAATTTTTCTTCATGCCAAATTCACCCTTCATTTTCGTGAATTGATTGTTTCATGTACCCTTCTGCCACAGTTCAATCACTATACGAAAATGCGTATCTAATTTCTATTGTGTGTAATCTAATCC